>BSBM01002395.1:25000-45829 GCA_027924585.1 Larix kaempferi | reverse complement strand
AGAATTGTAAGTTTTTTGAAGAATTTTTACACAATTTTTTTTTGGGGGAGAATTAAAAAAAAAAACAAACTAGTTTTTGGAACTACCGTACCCTCCCTATAGTCCATAGAGCAGTACTTTTGGAACTATCGTGCCCACACTATAGTCTAAAGTGCAGTAGTTTGGGGAGATACGAGGTAAAAAAAGAATATTTCACTGTGGCCTCTCCCTAGGACAAAGAGCGGTAATTGGAACAAGGCGGCATTTTTGGACAAGTGCAAAAAGGTTTTTTACTTTATGTGATTGTTTTTTGACTTTCACGCAGTTATTAAGTAAGAATTTTTTCTTTTTAAAAGAGAAGAAGATATTTGAAGATATTTTTCAAATATTTTTTAAGAGGTAGAATTATTATTTGTTTTTAATAAAAAGAAGAAGGGAGATTATTTTGAATAGAGCCAGTGAAAGACTCCGCAACGTCAATGGCTTCTAGCAGCAACAATCAATCTCAGATTTCTCTTCTTACAGGAAAAAAATACTATGATGTCTGGGCCACGAGGATGGCGGTTTATCTCAGGTCAGAAGATGCATGGGAATATGTCGTGTATGGCTATTCCGAACCTGCATATGATGCAACATTTCAAGCCCTTTCAAATGCTGAAAAGGATGTCTTGCGAGTGCATAGGAAGAAGGATGCAAGGGCTTTGCATCTCATAATGAACGCTTTGGATAACATCGTATTTCCAAAGATATCAGCGTCATTACATGCCAAAGTAACATGGGATACCTTGGCGACCAGTTATCAAGGTGTTGGTAAGGTACAAACAACAACACTCAAAAACCTAAGAAGAGACTTTGAAGATCTGAAGATGAAAGAATAAGACTCTGTAGATTCTTTTATGACCAAGGTCACGGGATTGTTAGTCAGCTGGATATCTATGGTGAAAAGATTGGAGATCAAAGGGTGGTTGAAAGGGTTCTGAGATCCCTACCCCACAAATTTGAGTCGAAAGTTTCAGCAATTGAAGAAGCAAAAGATTTCAGTACTCTCTCTATAGATGAGTTGACCGAATCTTTACTTTCATTCGAATCTAGACTTAACAGGAATGAAGAATCCTCTCTAGAGAATGATTTCAAAGCACATGTCTCATTCTCAAGAGGCAGAGGAAGAGGCAGAGGCAGAGGAGGATTAAGAGGACGAGGCAGAAGTGGCCGAAGTAATGGCAATGGAGATCAAGATCACCCTCATAACCATGAAGGCGGAAACTGCAACAAAAAAGGGTCAGATAAATCTAATATTCAGTGTTATTATTGCAATAAATTTGGGCATTATGCTCATGAATGCAAAAATAAAAAGACTGATCAAGCAAATCATAATGCTAATGTGACTAATACCTCTAAGGATAAAGATGATATGTTATTTCTTTCATGTCATGCTGCACACGAAATCCCAAAGGGACTTTGGCTTTTAGATAGTGGTTGCAGTAACCATATTACAGGTGACAGAGGTCTAATTGCAGACCTAGATGAATCAGTGAGGACATAGATCAAAGTTGTCATGGATGAGGTAGTTATAGTTCTTGGAAAAGGAGTGGTCAACATTCTGACCAAACAAGGCCAACAAAAGACAATCTCAGATGTCTATTATGCTCCAGGATTTAAGCATAATCTACTTAGCATTGGGAAACTCACTGAAAAGAAGTACAAACTTGTCTTTGATGGATCAAACTGTGAAATTTATGACCCAAATCGACATTTGATCATCAAAATACAAGTGACTAGGAACAAGATGTATCCACTAGTCATGAATTGCAGTAGCAAGGTAACCTCTTTTTCTCAAAAAGCCACTTGCATGGATGATTATTGGTTATGGCATTTTAGATATGGACATCTTCACTTTGGTGGTCTTAAGTTTTTGCAGCAGAAAGAGATGGTAAAGGGATTGCCCCCTATGAAGGAGCTAGAAAGCAGTTGTGAGTGTTGCATCATTGCAAAGTAGCATAGGGATAGCTTTCCTAAAGGTATGTCTCGAAGGGAACATGCACCTTTAGAACTTATTCATACTGATCTAGTTGGACCAATGCAAACTCAATTGATTGGTGGAAGCTATTATTTCCTTACATTTATTGATGATTTCAGTAGAAAACCATGGGTGTATTTCCTTCGTCAGAAGTCTGAAACTTTTGGCAAGTTCAAGGAATTTAGGGCTCTGGTTGAAAAACAGAGTGGTTATCAACTCAAAGTATTGAGATATGATGGAGGGGTTTGATGGAGGGGGATAGTATGAATTAAAGGAATTTCATGATTACTGCAAGCATCATGGAATCAAGAGGCAATTCACTACAAGATATGCTGCTCAGTAGAATGGTATTGTAGAACGCAAGAACATAACCATCATGAATATGGCGAGGAGCATGCTAAAAGGAAGAAATTTGTTCCATGAATTTTGGGGAGACGCAGTGGCTTGTGCTGTTCATGTGATGAACAGATCTCCCACCAAAATTGTGAAGAACAGAGTACCAGAGAAAGCATGGTCAGGTATGACTTGTAATGTTTCTCATTTCAGAGTATTTGGTTGTGTTGCTTATGCTCATGTTCCTAAAAAGCTAAGAAAAAAATCTAGACGACAAGAGTGAGAAATGTATATTTCTTGGATGCGGTGAACAAACTAAAGCCTACAAGCTGTATAACCCTATTACCAAAAAGGTTATTCTCAGCATGGATGTTTTGTTTAAGGAGGAAGAGTCATGGAATGGAACCATAGACAAGGGTATGGGAGCTGCAATACCCCAACTAGAAGATGGAGAAGATGAGGAGCTGATTGGACAACAATATCCAGTAGCATCTTCACCAGTAGCAAATACTCCAGAAAGAACACCTAGAAACTCAGTTCAAGGTGAAGCATCAAGTCCGTAGTCAGGTAATGAATCTGATCACAGTAATAAAAAGACTAGAAGATTGAAAGATATTTATGATGAATTGGATGCAAATACCAATTATGTTTTTATTGCTAGTGAACCTGTGTTTCATGAAGAGATTGTAAAACAAGAGCATTGGGTAAATGCTATGGACGAAGAGATAGATTCCATTGAGAGAAATGATACATGGGATCTAGTTGACCTGCTAAAGAATAAGAAACCCATTGGTGTGAAGTGGGTTTATAAAACCAAACTTAATGAAAAGGTGAGATTGATAGGTACAAGGAAAGGTTAGTAGCAAAGGGTTTCTCGCAACAGGAAGGAATTGATTTTGGAGAAAATTTTGCACCTGTGGCAAGATTGGACACAGTAAGAGCATTCCTAGCAATTGCAGCACATAAAAAGTGGAAAGTGTACCAGATGGATGTCAAGTCGACATTCTTGAATGGAATTCTTTAGGAAGAAATTATGTGGAGCAGCCACATGGGTATGAAATAAAAGAACATGAAGAGAAAGTTTACAAGTTGAAGAAAGCTCTATATGGGCTCAAGCAAGCTCCAAGAGCTTGGTACAGCAGAATTGATTCATATCTAATCAAAAATGGTTTTAGCAGAAGCAACAACGAACCAACACTTTACACAAAGGTAATCAACAAGGACAGATTTTAATAGTTTGTTTGTATGTTGATGATATGATTTTTACAGGTGACCTCTCAGTAGATGAGTTCAAGGCAACTATGAAGAAAGAGTTCGAGATGACATATCTCGGATTGATGAGGTTCTTTCTTGGCCTAGAAGTAGAACAGTCAGAAAAATGTATATTTATCTCTCAAAATAAATATGCTAATGAAGTTCTTAAGTGATTCAGAATGCTTAATTGCAAAACAACACCTACACCAGTGGCAACAAGTACTAAGTTGAGCAAAGAAGATGGAAGTCCCAATGTAGATCCAACAATGTTTAAGAGACCTGATATTATGTTTGCTGACAGCTTGATTTCAAGGTTCATGGAGTCTCCCAAAGACTCGCATTGACAAGTTGGCAAAAGGATCTTACGATATGTTGCAGGGACTTCAAGCTATGGAATTTTATACTCAAGTACTGAGGATGATGTTTTGGCAGGTTTCACTGACATTGATTTTGCAGGAAGTTTGGATGACAGGAAGAGCACTTCCGGTCATGTTTTTCATCTTGGATCAGGGGTGATTTCATGGGCATCCAAGAAGCAGCCCATTGTGACACTTTCATCGACAGAAGCAGAGTATGTAGCAGCGACATCAGTAGCATGTCAAGCAGTCTGGTTAAGCAGAGTTTTAGAAGGTCTTCAATAGAAACAAGATGGACCAACCACAGTTTATTGTGACAACAATTCAACAATTTCTCTATCCAAGAACCATGTTTTTCACCAGAAAAGCAAGCACATTGATACGAGATATCACTTCATAAGAGAACTTGTGAACAATGGTGAAGTTCGTGTTGAGCATTGTAAATCGATTGACCAATTGGCTCACATATTCACAAAGCCATTGGCAAAAGATATTTTTAAAATTCATAGAAATAATTTAGGCATTGTAAAAGCTGTGGGAGTGTTAGAAATAGTAATTACTTCAGTTAGCTTTAGCTTTTATTTGAGTTACTATTTAGAAGTTCAGTTAATATATGCAATAGCATGTTTTGCATGCATGCAAAAGCTAGGTTAGAGCTTTTAGGGTTTTCCATAAGTGTTTAAATACACATTAGATGATTGTTTGTATCACATCAATTGATCTCCGTTTATGAATAAAGATTGAAGAGCCGTAGCTCATTCCGCATTATCTTTGTTTTATTTCTGCCTCCAACCTTCAATTTGTGGGTATATAGATTGGTCTTGTTCTTGCTCGCTGGCAACCGAGATTTTAATAGCTAGAGAGTATACTGAAAAGGATTGACCTATTTCTTAGGGAACCTCATGTATAAAACTAGTTTTTAAATATAACCTTCATTAATTACGAAGGATGAAAACATATATAGACAGAATAAGTTATATAAAAGAACCAAGATCGACCGGATCAGATTGGGTTAGGTCTTGGGTTAAAATCAATATTATCACTATGAAAACAAACTAAATTAAAACCACATAAAAGATCAAATAAGATCTCCGGACTCCACCGTTTTTTGAACTTCATTGTGAATTCGCCAAGTAGTAATGACAACGAGTTGTAAAAGATTAAGCAAAATGTTGGTCTCGACGATTATTGAGTTGGGGTTATCTCAGTAAAGAACCAAGATTGACCGGCTCATATTGGCTTGGGTTCTGGGTTAAAATCAATATTACCACTATGAAAACAAGTTAAATTAAAACAACATAAAAGATAAAATAAGATGTACCTGAAATCCATATCTCCAGACTCAACCATTTTTTGATCTTCATTGTGATTTCCACAGCAACATCCTTCTCAGTTAACCCATTATTTCTCTGCAAATTGCTGTAGAAGGAGTTTCTGGTACAGCTGTACCTGGCCCACTCCAGTAGATCTATCAACACCCGCTTCCCTTTTCAACTTCAACGTCTCTAACTCAGTCACTTCAATATCTTAGGAACTATATCCAAAGCGAAGTTATGCAGTCATTCCATCTGCACAAAAAAACACAGTATTAATAAAAAAGAAAAGCATACACAAGCCAAACATAATTAACAGACTACAATCAAATCAACAAATAACATGGCCATTCTTGCAACATAAAGCAAATACAATATTCCAAAACTCACCAGAAAAACAACGGATTCTGGAATGACGCTGAAAAAATGAATGGATATAACGATCCATGAATCATTGAATTCATCCTCTACTCCATCCACGTAACGGCCAGACCTCAACTCTGTGCTCCTCTTCTCTCTTCTCAATACTTCCATAGCTCTGCATTTCTTTCAAAATGATCTCTTCTTTCTTCTTATACGTCTCTGCTTTTGGATCTTTACTCAACCGCTATATTTACGATGGTTCAAACATGTTAATAGTATAAAACGGCTATATTTAAGATGGTTCATACATGCTAATAGCATTAAATATGTTGGCTTGTATAGATTAATAAATGATTAATGAGACAGCGTCTTCATGATTATTGTGGGAAGATATTTTGGAAAATAAGATTTCAAGTGTAGTTTAGTGGTAAGTGTAAAACTTATATTTATGTAAATGTAATGCTTTCGTTTGTATATATAAAAGCAAAATATTTAGTAAGGAAATAATATAAATGGGAAAAAAATATAATGCATTATTAAGTTTGAGAAAATTATAAAAAAATAATTAATATAGATTGATGTAAGTTAAAGATTTTGTATTTTATTATTATATGATGAATTTATTTAAAAAGTTTTGAATTGTGGTTTAGTATATATATATATAAAATTTGAAAAATTGAACAAATATATTTGGAAAATCTATAGAAAATGTTATAATAAGATATATATATATATATATATATATATATATATATAATTTAAAAAAATAAACAAATACATTTGAAAAATCTATAAAAAAATGCCATAGTAAAAGAACTTTATTTTCAAGTCTCTTTACCTATCACAATATAGTGAATGAATTCTTAAACAATGAATTTCTTTAAAAAGTTCAATATTCACTTCGCAATTGCAAATCCAAGGCTCTTCTCCTTCCAAATTTCTTAGCATTTAATGCTAAAAGTATGTCTCACTTTATTGTAGTCAATGGTCTATAAATTTTATTAAATAAGGTGGTCATTGTGATTGTACTCATTCTTACATAAATTAGTGATTTGCTTTCGCACTTAAAAATGTTCAAAATTTCATTTTTGTTTAAATTTATGTAAAATTTTAAGGTAATAAAAAAATGTTGAATTTAATTGATGTAATGTCATGTTAAGATGTTTTTAAGATCTTAGTTTAATTGAAAATGCCATGTTCTAGTAATTTGTGTGTAAATTTGCTATGTATCATATAATTCTTTTTAATTTCAACTATTGTATATTGTATTTAATTTTGTGATACATCAATTTTGACCATTGGCATGTATTAAATTAGATTATGTAAAATGTTGTAAATATGTTAGTAAGGATTCCTAATGTAGAGCCTAAGGTCAAGGCTTGACTAGTGAATGGCTAGGCATGTATGATGTAAATATCCATATATGAGACATGTGTTAGGTTTGTCATGGTCACTTAAATCTATTCAAATAATTATGTTGGAATATAACATATTGGTCCAAGATAATTGCACATTGAGCACTAAAGGGGCTATGAAGCATACGGGCCTTTCGACACTCCCCCATGCCTCAAGTCCATTCACACCTTGTTTCCACATTGGTAGAGTACTCCTCTTTATGGAGCATTCAAGTGACACTCCTACCCGTGGGGGGGTTAAGAAGATGGAGAATGTTCTGGGTTGTTGCATGTTATTGGGGGAAGGGTGATGGTAGAGGAAGGATCCAAGCTCAACTTCACTTAGGATTTTTCCTTTTCAACAAAGGTAATATTGTGGCCTTTAGTGCTCAAGTGTTTAGGGTGATTAGAATCCAGTGTTTTCATAAATTTTGGTATATATATCTCATAGGCTTGTTCTATGTTTCATATGGTATTTTAGTCGGTACAAGAGTATACCCTTCATGTCTTAGGCTAAGATATATCTTCCCAAGGTGTTACATAGTTGAAGAGGGTGTATGCTCGTGCATTTGTCAAAAGATAGTTTGTCTCTTGTTATTTTATTCGTTAGATTGTGCCTCTTTCTTTGTTTTCATAGAATGGCCAACTCTATGGATTTAGGATCCGTTGGAATTGATAATATCGTTTATATAAAGAGTATACTAAGAAAGATATATGCCCAATTCAAAGGTATGAAACAAGCCATCAAATACCTAAGCTTGGATATGGAACAATTAGAGAAAAAATAGGAAGAAATAGAGACTAAATTGGATGAACAAGTCATTAAATTTGACAAACTTGCTAGTGACATCGATATGCACTACGACATAATTCTTGGTTTCACTCAAGGGTCACAATTTATTTTAAGTCAATCCTTATCTTTAATTGGTTATGTTAGAGAGAAGTTCATTGAAGAAGAGACAATCCAAAAAAAGTTTCCCTTATTAGGGTGAACAACAACACCCACTAGTCTATATTGATTTGGAGCAAGAAGATGCCCTAATGGAGGAACCCTAGAATATACATCAATTTGACTATCTATGTTGCTTTTTATGGTTCACACTTGTATTGTTCTTCTCAATCCATATGTAAGATAATACACTTTTAGATTTCATTGAAGGTTATTTTTTTTAGTCAACTTAGAGGGCTACCAGAATTTTATTGTATGAAGGCCCAACTCTTTGAAGCTATTTTCAAATTTTGCATATTTAGGACAATATGTATCTTTCCTGGTTGTTTGGGTCTTCCACAACCTCCTTTTAATACAAATGATTCATATTTTAGTTATATATATAAATGTACTATTTCATTCTTAAATTTTATTTTTGAATGTAGAAATGGATTCAACCCCCTCGAATACCCCTTAGTGCACCTAGATTGTACAATCTCAATAACCTATATATGCAATTCTAGTAATTCTTTTGAATTTTTAGTTGGATTTTAAATAAGAACGATTAAAAAAATATGACAAAAAAATTCAAATCATCACACGTTTAGACTATACAACATTTATGAACACCTTAAATGGTTTGGTTTTCTAATTCCTTTTGACTATGATTTAATTAAAAACATTATGGTTTGTTTGAATTAGGTTATAATCTCATTGCTATTGTTTTTTGTTTTCTTTCTAGTAGCTTTTATGGTTTTTGCAAGTACATATCTAATAAAACAAGATCAAATCCTTAGTTTGGCTCGTTCATCTATCTACAAAAGAGTTTAATCACTTGTTAGGTACCATGTCTTGATTTGACTTCTAATCACCAAGTGTTACTCAAATCAATGAGCCATCATTAAATAGCATGCTCTGTAGACTTTGATGATTTCATCCAGGTTTGGAATTTCAAATCTCTATCCCCCATCAAAATTGATGGTTATAACCAAATTTTTAAATGGTTTATAGTTTTGAAAACCATTTTATGATGAGTACACTAAACTTTTAGTTGTATTTGACAATTAAATTGCCTTGCGATAGACAATTTACATGTCAAATTACATCATTGATTTCATCTACAAGAAACCCATTATAAACTTTAGTCTTGAAGCATTGAAGCATGTGATATATACCTTTTCCATTCATCCTAGAAAAATTCCATATTTGTATGGATTCTTATTTGCCATGATAGCTTATAAAACCCCAAAATAATTAAGTGTTCTCTATTAATTCTTTTGATTTTAACATGTTGCATGAAATGATTTCTCAATAGCTTCCATGCCCTTAGTCATCTTAATGTAAGATTCATCAAAGTCATCACCATGGATTCCAATGTTCACACTTATGAGAACCATTTCAATTGTGGTCTCCTAGCATAGGTATGCTATTTTTTTGTCATCTCGAGCCTATTTGTGTTGTTCCAAAAGCACCTATGGTGTGACTTTCCAATGCATTAGTTTTCCATTGTTGATGAAGTTTCTAAAAGAACCTATGGTGTTACTTCCCTATCCATAGGTTTTCCACTGTAGATGGTGTTTTAATTTGGTGTTTTAATTTCATTGATATTTAATAATTCCATGTTATAAGATTATAGTTTCTCATTTTAACCCATGTTTTTGTCTCAACATTCTCAAGTTGAGGTCTAGGACAACTACCCCATTTGTCTCCTCCAATGAGGCCACCAACATAGTCAACTTATATTAATTATTATTGACATCATTTAGCAAGAATTCCTAACACGCTATGAAATTTTGCACATGATTTCAATCAACTAACAAACCATAATATCACTTTTGAATTTTTGTGGTCATGGGTCCACCAATGGGGCTAACTATCCTATGCGTAACCCAAATGAAAGGATGAGGGGGTTGCATTCTGTAAATGGTATTAATAATCTAGCGATTACCACCCATTTCTTTGTCAAATATTTAGATTTGAGGCATCTTCCACTTCTGATTATTTCTTCTCCTTTCCATATTACAACAACCAAACATCTCAAGATATCATACGAAATCAAGTGAAGGACTCTAAATCTCACCCCTCCACCCAAATCAGATGGCACTGGGTAAAAGGAAAGAAACTAGTAGTACAACTCCACCTCCAGGGAGAAGCCCTACTCGTTCCCCCTCCAAAAAATCGAAGATGACAAAAAACAATTATGACGCAGAATTAGAAATGAATTAGGAGGCGCCCATACGGACCTTGAGAGTTCAACTTCCCCATGTCTGCAAAGAATGGTTAGACAAGCTTACTAGAGCTTTGGATTTCAAATGTTTAGGATCCACCAATGATTTTCTATTACCTATGTGCGAGGGAGTAAAATCCATGACATAGCTCACTAAATATTTGGGCTATGACAATGGCAGGAAAACCATCAACTGGTTATTTGATATGGTGCACACCAAATAGTCCTTGGACTTCCAAAATGAATGGAGACAACTAGATTGGTTATTTCCAACTGAAACAGAGTGTTTGCAAGATATTACCAGAGAGTTTGGATTCCAAAGACGTGGAAAAATCATTGATTGGCTATTGCACATCACATCCAAGGAATTTTTTATGTTCTCCCATTTGTTGGTACTTTGAGATAGTGTAAACACTATACAATTCTTATTGGATCAGGAAAATCAAAAGTACATATTCCCTATACTACACATCAAAAATTGATCTTCCTCTTGTTTTTTCTTGACTTTGATGCATCATGCCTCTGTCTAGGACTGGAGTGCATCTTTGGAGTCTGTAAATCAAAGATCAAATTTATTGCTCAGCTAACTGCACTAATACATCAGCACTAACTAACTTAAAAATTTAAATTATGGCTCAATTACTTATAACAATCACTCACTGAATCCATATGAGATATTGATGCTTGTGGTGTCCTCCTCGTTGAAATCCTCTCTACAATTATGCTATACAAATAAAATATCATACCTCCATTATTTAAATAATTATCAACATGTGCAAGTAAAATTATTAAAACACTTTGCAATGAATGAACATCTCACTGAAAAAATAGACTTTGGGACAAGAGACTGGGTTTCTTGTGTATCAAGCCAAGCCATAGATTGAACATCAATATCGGTCACATCCACAAATGGACTAGAGGGGCTAGGCACTTTTTCTTCCAAAGGCTACAATCACCAAATGCTGAAATAGTTAGACATAGATGTATAAACAATCTAACGTGAATAAACTATGTACACATATTGAAATAGGCACTTCTATGTGACTTCTTACCATCATTGATGCAACAATAATTGTTGCATCAATGATCTCGTTGAGTTATGGAATGGAGGAACTCTAGTATGATGTTGTAAACATGCAAAATAAACATTAAGAAAAACAAGTTATGCATGGAATTTAAATTAATCAATAACTATCATTAGAGGTTATACATTACTATAGAATAAGTAGGTCCATGATCATAAAGACATAACCCTTGGAAACATTTGGACTTCAAGAAACAATGAAATAACATGTATTAAAAAACTAACATGTTGAAATAGTTACCTTAGTGTGAGTTTTCTCTCCACCAAGGGGGGATTCACTGGTTCCAAATCCTTGCCCCTCTATATAGGCATCTTTCATCTGCAAGTTTAAAAATTCACCAAGTGTTGACATAGTTGGACATGCATGAACCAATGAACTAACACGTATTAACAAACTAACATGCATTTGAAATTTTTACCTTAGTGTGAATGGTATCTCCACCAAGGGGGGCTTCACTGGTGCCAAAGTATTGCTACTTTGCAGAGGCATATAAAATATGCAAGTTTAAAAATTATAAGTGTTAACAATCTATACATGTGTACAGTAATAAAAAACAAGTTTGAATGTGATTACTTTTAAGAGCATATACTTACCTGACTCAAAAACCTAGTAACGTTAACATTTGGGATATCACTAGAATCGATGTTTTTCTTGGGTTGTTAAGGATATAGCAGATGCAAGTATTAAAACTCTAAATAGTAGATGGTCTAGCATTAATGATCTAACATGTACTAATGAAATAACATGTATTAACAAACTTGCAAGTTTTAAAACTCTAAATAGTAGATCGTCTAGCATTAATGATCTAACATGTATTAATGAAATAACATGTATTAACAAACTGATATGTTGAAATAGTTACCTCTATGTGAGTTGTTGCCATCGAAGATACGACAACACTTGGCACACCAAGACCACCTATAGATTATGGTACACTGGTCTCTCCACCACTAATATCAACACTTTTCCCTACTGCAGTGTGATCTAGCATTTGCATGTTTAAATTTTTTAAAAATTAGCAATCTATGTATGTGTATAGTAAGGAAAAAATAGTTTGTAAAAGATTATTATTAACCATATACTTACCTACCTAAATAACCTATAAAATTCAATATCTAATGTTGCACAACCATAGTAGGCATGGTCACATGTTGTGCATGCATGAGGCTCAGTGGCAATTTCATGATGTGTCAATCCACCCCTACTACTCGATTGTCCTGCACAACATGGAGGTAATGGATGTACACAACAGGACAGATGGACCTACTTGGACCATCTGATCAATGATGGTGCTATGGAGGACAACCACTTGAGCTACGCTCAATAATTCCTCTTATGTCTGTCTATCACATTATGTGAAGCGGGGACATATGGCATAGGCAAGTTCCTGTGAGGTGGAGGTACTTGGTGATTGGAATATTGAAGCCTGGAATTGGGATGGTTTTGAGGCATCCCATGACCAATTCCTTTTAAATCCAACATGTCAAAATAATTGACATGTTTTACCATCATGAATTCATCATGCATCTTTCTAAGGAAATATAAGGGAACTTCCATATTGTTATGAGGTGGCACATCAAAAATCACATGCCATCGATCCATCCAATTCTCTTGGAATGGTGGATATATGCACCACCTAATAGAGATGTGGGGTCTGTTTTTGTTTGGAATTTTCCCATTTCATGGCTCTCTAAACAAGGAAAATATATGCTATTTGGTGATCTTTAGTTTTTTATATAATTGTAACTCAACCCATATGCATATTTTTTCCTTTTTCATTCTCTATACAATGAAATGTCGTATAGGGAACCATTTGATTGGGTAATGGTGTTTATGATTCCATCTAATGACTCTGCAAGAGAGAGGTGGAGTTGTTATGCACCCCTCCATGCCCCCCCAATCTCTCCACTATCTCTCTTAGTATCTATGCATCACGATCCATGCTAGTCATTGCAAAAAAAAAAAGAAAAAAGAAGAAGATAACATTAGAAACATATACATGGTATAATGACATCTCTTAGAAATGAAAAAATGTACAACAAGTGAACATACAAATAATGACATGAGTATTTATAATTTATAATTTAAAATCGAAAAATTGCACCAGAGAATCAACATAAACAATTGCCATGTTAATTTTTTCTTAAATTGGTAATGAACATGCATGCCTAAACACTAAGATGTTCCTCAAATATGAAGAATTGTTATTACTATTTAAAACTAAGCCTTGTGACTCTAACCTAAAAGTTCTTTATAAGCTTGTAGCTTTGTGGAAAAAGGTTTTGAGTTAATCACATTGATACATGGTGAAGAAGGTAAGCCTGGAAGAGATTATAAAATGCACATGTTTTACAAGTAAGTTACATTATAAAATACATGATCAAGATGATTATTGTCTCCTTGAAAGTGGTCCCAAGCCACCTTGGCTACTCATTTTTCTTTGAGTGTGTTATGTTGGTTGAGTTACCACCACTTTATGTAAATGATTATTGATAACCAAGTACACTTTTTTATTTAGTGTGTCTTCTATGTGGTCCCTCTGGGTTACATGTTGGTTTTAACACAGTGCAAATTTTTGACTATCCAACCAATGCCAAAAATACTTGTCCTAACCATAGGAGGTATATCACCAATAAGCTTTGGATCAATTCTAAAAATGGAACTTGATGCAACTATGACATTAGATTTCTTATTGCAAAGAAAAGTTGGGGCAATGAGTGTTTTTCATGTTCTAGCACACCAAATTTTGTTAAGTTTCTAGCATGACAAACATAGTTCTATCCTATTTTTTATGAGGAAAAAAATATAATTCGGTTTTAAGGCTTATATAAAGACAATTCCAAGCAATGTAGGAATTCACCATTGGATTCAAAAAGAGACAAGTTTGGAATATATCATAAAAATCCTAAAGCGATTATCAAGTACCTTGGAGCTTTGCATAATCATGGTAGGAGACAAGTGAATCTTTTCAAACCTAGAACCATTGATCAAGCTTGTGTACAATCACAATAACTTGAAGGATATAAGAAGAAAATATTGTCCAATGGGATAAAATAGAAAAAATGCAAAAACACACAAAAAGTGGAAAGAAGGGGAAAGGTACATGAAAGAAGCTAGCTACACTTGGATAAAAAACCTAGGGTGATAATAAGCATTGTCACACACTCTAATGTTGATGTCCACATAGAGTAGAGTTGTTGAAAACCACATCCTAATCCAAAACAAAATTGCTCCAAAAAACAACACAAGAAAAACATGACTTTGTTGGTTTTAGAAGGATATCATATTGTAGAAAGATCTTAGACATTGAAGGTAAGGTGTCCTATATCTCATTCCAAAGAGAGATATATTTGAGCACCATTAATCCAAATGAGGAAAGATAAATGACTAAATCATTTCATTTCTTTGATTCTTTATCATAGTCAAATTTGATTTCAACCCATATAATTGAGTAGCTTAGTTAGAGGTGCATGACCATCCTCAACCATACCCATTGGGTTGGGTGAGACAATATATGGAGTTTTGATAGTCACACATTAGTGAAAATTTAGATTTACTATTAGTAAAAACTCCATTAATGAGGTATAAGCATATGCCATTCCATGTCTATGGAGAAATATTTGGGATCCTTTATCTCTATGTTGGGGATGCCATAATTAAAGGAAGAAATAAACAATAAAAACTTGTGAGGGATGGGAAGACTTATATTGTGCATGTAGATAAAATAAAATAAAATATTCCATTGATAAGTACATACCATTTTTTTCTTTGAATGTGGAATTGTTTTGTTGGCATTATTTTGCTTGTTCAGGATTTTGTTTGGTTATTTTGTGAGAATTTAGGGTTCATTGTAGGGTTTTTTAATTGTTTTTTAGCATAAAAAATGAATGAAAATAGAATGTGGGCACAAGAATTACTTGGTGGGGGAGAATAAAATCGTTGAGGATTCCTCTACACAACAAAATTGCGTCCATAATTTTCCTTGGTCACCGTACCAAATAGAGATGAGTGGAACATTGAGAATGGGGTCACGCGCCAATTTTTGGGGAATAAATCAACATTCACAAAACACACATGTGTTTTTGTTATACAAAATGTGCACGTGTTTTGGAGAATAAAAACACAAATGTGTTTTCTTCTCCTATCCTGCGTGGCATTCTAGGTGGTTGCCTCGGGCCTGCCTTTCCTATAGCTACGGTTAAACACACTAGGGACACTACGGGGGGGGGGGGTGAATTAGTGTCTTGCACTTTAATTTATTTTTCTATCATCCAAGAACATCATCAAACAGATTTATGAATTCATCAATATATATAACCATTTATTAACCACTATGTGTAAGTGACCATTAATGAGAACACATCAACAAGTAGTATGTAGACACACACACACACACACACACACACACACACACACACACAGAGAAGCAATGGTTTCTCATTTAAAATCAAGTAAACCACCATTGATTTTATGTCCACGAATAGTAGTACCCCACTGTTTATACTTCTTATCCCACAAGCAATGGTTTCTCACTGCAAGTTCTTCTTAGCCCACAAACAATGGTTTCCGACTACAAATTCTTATTATCCCACAATCAATGGTTTCCCACTACTTATTCTTCTTAGCCCACATGCAATGGTTTCCCACTGCTTATTCATCTAAGCCCATGAACAATGCTTCCCACAATAAAATTTTTGCCTCACTATTTAACTTTTGCCCACAAATATATTATGCCTACTAGAGTTATGCTTTTAAGTCTTTAATTAATTTGAAAAATTAACTATACTATATGTAATAAAAACCTCAACAACAATGCCTCTAAGATCTGCAAACAATATTTTATTCTCTTCTTGATTTCCAAATTCTAGACTAGATCAACAAGATTTTGATCTCACACCTCTATGTAGCTTTTCTCACGTCAATTCTTTCACCACATTCTCTTTTATCTTCAATTCCCCGCACTTCTCTTTTTTTAATCTTTCACCTTCACATTTTTTCACACACTCCCATTCCACACAAATGAGATGCAACCTTTTCTTATTTATACATATCCATTTTTGTTATAATTTTACATTAGGGCCAACACCTCAAATTTGTTCCACTGAAAAGTCAACAATGTAGTATCGGCTAATCGACCCACTTCTCCAATCGCTCTACTAGGTAGTATTCTCTTCATATGGTGAATACCACAATCTTGAATGACCACTATCGCTATTGTTCATGTATCTTTCATGTGTTTCATTTCATCAATATGCCACAATTGAACCCTCGCGTGTTCGATTGGTTTCTCCATCATCGTGATAGGGATTTTAATTCATTGTAGACCCCATAGAAACCAAGTTGTTCTTTTATGCGGAGTTCTTTAAAACATGTATCCCATCCATCAAATCTCTATATACCTTCTAGTCAAGCTTAACACTAATGGATGAAGGTCTTCAGTGAGGTAGTAATACCGTAGATACCCCTCATTCGAATCTCAAGAGAGCATTGGCTACCACTCCTTAGAGGTGGAGATATAATCAAGGGTGTATTTCCTCCTAGTACTCATATGGAAAGCATAACAAGGCTTCATTATTCTTCAATCGGTGTGCTTCATCAACTATAATATAATTCCACTTGATCATTGAGAGAATAGACCTGTCTAACACAACTTCATGTGTTGCACAGGAGCTGAAATAAGTCTCTTCACATATTGTTGTCACTAATTCTGAAATACCAAGGGAACTTTCTGGATCTTTCTTATTATTTATATTACCATCAACATGATGTATCTCTTCAGCCATTTCATTTTCCACAAAAAATCTAAATATACAATATCAATGCTAATCCCCCGTATTATCTACATTAAAAACTTCTTCAACATGATTTCTTGTGGCACTTTATGCATTATCATACATTTCACGCTGTAATTTTTTAATGCATGAGAATTCCAATAAAATACAATTGTACTTGAAAACTCACAAAAACATTGGCACGGTTGATGATAGAATACCAAAGTGTAAATCACCAACTAGGAATTTGATTAAGCCATCACACAGTCCTTCTGACAAATATTCTAGACTTTTACTCCCCAGCTTAAGCCTCAATGTCAACACTTGTAAGTAGCTTCAAATATTGATTATAGTTGTAAGTCCGATCATGGATGCATAGAATTTTAGAAAGTTCATCACTATTTTATTAGGCAGAACCTCAAATATTGTAAATGCAGGGTCATGGTTTCTTCCTTAAATCTCGTAATCAATCAACAATCTAAACTAATGCCTTAGGCACTTAAGGAAAATTCATGTAGATCATTTTTTGGTTCAACTTGTTTTCTTCTCCAAACCTTGGTGCGCTTTACTTCATTCCTGGTAGATAAATTTTCTTCCTTGATTTTCTTAGGAACCCACTTCAAGCTGCTTTTGCAATCTCTTGCTTTATGCACGAAACTAGTGCATGAAAAACAATAGCCATAGAGTGTATTGGAATACCTGGATGAGTAGGCATTCCTTATTGAAGTTTATCTTCTGAATATATTATTCCTTAGAGGAGGATCAATCCCTTGCTACTCTTTATCCTTGATTACATTATTGTTGTCTTTGTGATGGGACTTCTTGAGAGTATCCGCATAGTTTAGAGTAGCAACACTACCAACCTTCTAACTTTCACTTTGATTTTGTCTTTGAAGAATACTATCTTTTCTTTTAGGATTTTCTTCAACTTTAACCTTTGTATACTTGGATCTTGTGTCCTCTTTGCATGGACACATACTTGTATAACCAATACTTGATTTGTCGAATGGTGATTTTTGATAACTTAGAATGTCACTCAATACTTGAGAACTCTTCAAATTATTGCTAAGCTTGTCAACTTCAATATTTAATGAGGCAATTCTCTCCTCAAGGATCTCACAATATTCATCCTTCTTCATTAGATGATGTTAGTATATTTTAATACTCCATCCTTGTCCTACCTAGCATTGTTGATTTTTCCTAGTTGTTGATGATGTCATTTTCCCCCTAGTGGTGTGCATATGTTATCAAGGATCCATATACCACCTTCTGAGCCCTACATCCATCATTTTAGGACCACTTTAGTTATTTCTCTATTTTATAGGAACCTATTGAGTGTTCCAGTGTAGCTAGAGCTCCAAATGCCACTGATTGTGGCATCATGCACCCATTTTTTATTGATATGCATAAAAAACTCACTATTGTTCCCTCAGTTAGTTAACTGATTATGACTTCAGTTAGCTGAGTTTAGGTTCAATCCAATTGAGTTTGAGTCTTCCGGAGCACTCTAGTGATGATAATCCCTATGCTAGACCAACTGAGGTTCGAATTCTCCTATGTGATTCAAATTCTCTCCATTGTAACATCATTGTTCATTATATGTTGCATAATTATTCTTCTGCTCTTTTTTATTGCATTTTTCACTCTTATTCAACTTTTCTACTCATTATTTCTTTGTGAGGCATCCTCAGCTCTTAGATAGGATATGTCTTGGAATTTCACATGGTATCAGAGCCATTGAGCAAATAGGTTGAGCAACTACTTTAGGTAGTGCATTAGAAGCCTTTGGATTTCCAAAGTAAATCCTGGTGCTATTGCATTGAATTCATTGGAGAAATCCAATGAGGTCTAGCCATGTGTGAAGGATACAAATAAAAGTGCCTATTGTCCTAAAGCAGTGCTGAGTAGTAGTATACCTCCATTATTGATATTTTTTTGCAGGTTATTCAAAGTTTTTAAGTGTTGCAACAATTGGATTAGTTGTAGCAGTTTTCTGCAGTTGCAGCAATTTTGCTGTAGAAGTAGCAGTTTTCACCTTGTATTCAATCCAATAGTCGCAATGGACAATTTGAACTCTCCTCTCTCTCCCAGGATCCTGACACCCTTCAATTACCTTGATTGGAGGTCTGATATGCAGATGGTATTGCACAACAAATCACTATACAGGGTGACAACGGGGAAGGATCCTGAACCAAAATCAGCTGTGGAGAAAACCAAGTATCTGAATAGATTGGATGAAGCATTTGGTTTCATGTGTATTCATATTTATAGAGATCCACTCTTACACCTCGATGGATTGAAGACTCCAAGAGAATTATGGTTTAATTTAGAGATTCTCTTCGGCAAACAAGATGAGCTAAGAGGCCATATTCTGGAAAATGAGTTGATTGCTCTACAACCAAACATTTTCGAAACCATTCAACAGTTTTTTTCAAAATTCAAATCTCTCGCTATGCAATGCAAGCAGTGTGGCATTGAGAAGAAGGATGAGAAGCTGGTGTTATCCAATATGAGCAAGCTAGGTCCTGAGTTCTCAATCTTTGTCTCTTCCTTCCATTTTGGGCGAATGTCAATCCCTAGTTGGAATATCCCCTCCTTATATGTTTTCACTGAATCTTTATTCCAAGAACAAGATAAGTTGATCTAGATGGGTGCCTTGAATGCCTCCAAATATCAAGTTCTTATGGCTGGAGAAGCAAAAGTTGCGAATGGGAAAGGGAAGCATAAGGGAAAGGATAAGAGGCCATCTAAACCCAAGCAGAATTCCAAGTCAAGTCCATTAGAAGGAGCCTCCAGCTCTAACAAGGAGAAACATAATGGATTTGAGAAATCCAAGTGTTCCTATTGCAAGAAAGGAAACCACCCAGAGATATCTTGCATGTAGAAGAAGATAGATCAGATGACTAATATTCTTGAACAACACAACATTTCCCTCCCAAAAGGTGTAAGAGAGACTGATTCTGGAAGTGAGTCTGATGGTCATGAGATATGCCATGCAATGAAGGATGGATTTTCAAAATCACAAGCCCTCCTCATATATTCAGGAGTCTCCAACCATATGGTTGCCTCTAGAGAATCATTTTCTTCTCTAGATCTCAAAGATGGTCTGATTATTCACATGGGAGACAACACTCAAATCTCCTGAAGGGAAGGGAACGGTACATATGGAGCATGGGAAGTTCACAAATGTTCTATTTGTGCCTTCTTTCTTAGAAAATTTGTTGTCTATATATCAGATGACTAACATGGGTTCACCAAAGAAAGTGGTCTTTGGTCCACAATTGATATTGCAGAGATCTCTACTGGGAATATTATAGCGAAAGGGTTTGCAAAACATGCCTCCAAGTAATATGAATTCTCACATTTTTTCCATACTCTCTGCCTACCCCATCGGAATCTGATGAATATCAGAGTGATATCTCTTCTAATGAATATGAGGATCAAGATCTTGATGTTGAGAATAAAGTTCAAGGAGATTCAGATTCAGATCCAGATCCAGATCCAACACATGCTCCCAATCCATGTCCAAGGCCAATATGGGCTCACAAAGTCCTTGTAGCTACTGGGAACACAGCTGAGGATCCATATGACCACAGAACCACCAAACCTCAGTATCATGCAAAACTTGCACTATGTCATACAAATCCACTTCTCTTAGAGAGGTGCTACATGATGGTGGAGTTTAATCCAGAATCTCTTGGAGTGACTTGCCATGGGGGATCTATAACCAAGTACAAATCTTGGTTGTCTGACAAAATGTACTCAAAGGTTTGGGATTTGGACCATAATCGGAGACATTCACTCCAATA
>BSBM01002395.1:0-20000 GCA_027924585.1 Larix kaempferi | reverse complement strand
AAGCATGCATGCGCGTGCCTGTTACTAGTTAAAAAAAACAGAGTTCTGTTTCCTGAGAATTCTACCAAAAAACACAGGTTTCATTTCTTTCACGGGTTTCAAGCTCTTACAGGTTTCTTATTGGGTCACACTCATTGATATTTTGGACACTCATTGATCTAATTGGACACAAAATCACCCTTGGAATCTAACAAACATATTCAGTGGTCTTGGAATCTAGTGGATACATTCAAGCTACCAGTTTCCATTGCAAGTGGAGATCATTTCTATAGAGGTATGGTGAATTGTAAATAATTCTTTTCATTCACAAGATTTGAGATTCTCCCATGACTTTTTGTTTCTATCATATGCCTACAGCAATATCCATGCATAGACAACAAATGAATTTGACAAAAATAATTCCCAAGTTCACATCTAAAAAAACTCATATGAACACTAGACAAGATGAAGTATGCAACCTTCTCATTGTGTAATTAGTTCCCAAGTTAATTTTGTTCTTTTCACCTCATATTATGCTAGCAAAAAATATTACAGACTCACTAAACATGACTAAAAATATCACTTCACTCATCCACAAAACCTCAACTCTCTCATCTCTTATTCAATACCATTGTATGGTTGGAGGATATCTATAAGTATATGCACCTTTCCTTTCTCTATGAATCCAAATATGATAATATTCATCCATATTTACCGTCCTTACAATATCCCCTCACCTTTAATAATGATTTTTTTTCCAAAAACCAAGACTTTCCCACTTCATGCTCTATCCAACATGATCATTGTTGGTATAGTCCCTAGTTCCCCACTTTCCAACACCTCCATACCCTAGATATTGCACATTGAAAGGTCAAATTATATTCCCCTAATCACCCTTCCCAAGACCATGATTTTTGTTAGAAACCTTTGCATCCTCCTTAAGGTTTTGCACAATACAAAGTATACATTCATTCTATTGTGATGCATTGTTGAATTCAACCATGGGTATTTTAAACTCAAAATCACATTCTATCATCTCAAGGTTTATAGATAATGAAATAGTTTGTTGTTGTTTCTTCAACTCCTTAAGGTGTTATATAACCTAGTAATTTATGATGGTTAAGGACATTGCCTCAAATGGAAGGATATACCATTCCACTATGAAGACAAAGCAATCAAACTAGGTGCAAAATTTAGAATTGATAACATTAAGGGAGAGCAAAAAATGCAACTAATTAAGGTGAAAAATATTATGTAAGCCAATAAGAATTCCTTGGGGAAATTTGCAACCTCCTCATTGTGTAATTAGTAAAATTATCCTCTTTACCTTATTTGATGTAGAAAAACTATCAAACTATTCCCAAGGCATCTCTAGCTATCTCTGTTGTAGGGTGTTACTACCATAATTTTTATGAATTCATGGCTAGGAAAGACACTAGTTTCTCCACTCTACACTTTACCAACCATCATCTATATTGATTGGAATTGTAAGGGATAATGATGTTTATTCGAACACAAATAAACCAACATAGTCTGTAGTTGTATGTGTTAATTTGTAAAGTGGTAACACTAGTACAATATGAGAGATAAGTGACCAGTAGGCGACTAAAAAAGTTAGTCACCACTATTTTTTGAAGGGATAAATGACTAAAATTGAGCAATTTTAAATAAGCCAACTAAAAACGACTAATTTAGTCACGGGATAAAATATATGACTAGATAACAAGTGACTAAAATAAAAATGACTAACATAAATAAATAATTTAGCCACAGGAATATAAATATGACTATCTAACAACAATTAATGTGAATTAGTCGTTTATGTTAGTCATTTTTAGTTGTGTCACATTGACAATGGAAAATTATAATTTTGATAATGAATTTGTACAATATTTTACTAAATTTTAACAATGTAGATGGATTTAGACATCTTACTATGGGGGTCATGGGCCATGTGTGTGGTCCCAAGGCATCTCTAGCCATCTCTGTTGTAGGGTGTTAATACCATAATTTTTATGAATTCATGGCTAGGAAAGACACTAGTTTCTCCACTCTACACTTGACCAACCATCATCTATATTGATTGGAATTGTAAGGGATAATGATGTTTATTCGAACACAAATAAACCAACATAGTATGTAGTTGTATGTGTTAATTTGTAAAGTGGTAACACTAGTACAATATGAGAGATAAGTGACTAGGCGACTAAAAAAGTTATTCACCACTGTTTTTTGAAGGGATAAATGACTAAAATTGAGCAATTTTAAATAAGCCAACTAAAAACGACTAAGATAAACGACTAATTTAGCCACGGGATAAAATATATGACTAGATAACAAGTGACTAAAATAAAAATGACTAACATAAATGAATAATTTAGTCACGAGAATATAAATATGACTATCTAACAACAATTAATGTGAATTAGTCATTTATGTTAGTCATTTTTAGCTGTGTCACACTAACAATGGAAAATTACAATTTTGATAATGAATTTGTACAATATTTTACTAAATTTTAACAATGTAGATGGATTTAGAGATCTTACTATGGGGGTCATGGTCCATGTGTGTGGTCCCAAACCACCATATTGGCCCTCCATAGGGGATATTTGGCCTAGAAGTGGGATGTGGTGCTCATATTTTTGAAGTTTAGAACACTAGATATGGTTTCTAATATAAGGTTTTTTTATAAGCTACAACTTCATTATTACTTGGCAAAAAGAAAATTACATTGGATAGCCATTATAGCTCAGGATCAACATTTGACAGAGAACTACAGACAATATTGTCCCAAAAATCTATTCTCCACATCCCAACAGCTCCACTCATACGAAGCATTAAGCCAGACAAAACTTTCATCCCATATTAGAGCACTGAGACTAAAGACTTCATTATAGCTGTGATGATTGTATAAGACTTAGATACCTAAGCACTAGGACCGACATGTTGCATATGACACACTATCAATGTTAATTACAGCCAAAAGGATCAAATAGAGGCATGCTTCCAATTATCGCACCTGAAATCTCGATGACATACCATCCTGGAATTCCTCCTAAGGGTTGGTTGGGGCTCCCCCACCATTTGCAGCTTGGTAGACAGCTCCCCACTCACCCGCATGCATCCCAGCCGAGACACCAACAACAGGAGCTCCCCCCTCCTTCAAGCGAGGAAGAAATGTATTCTCAAGTGGTGGGTGATGACATCAATTTTCATGTGAATGAGCCATGAATCCATTAGATGCTCCTTAGCTCACGCTGTTGAAGCAGGTGGCCAATTACCCATAACATGGAGACAACCCATTCATACAACAACAAGTGGGCTTGAGTGGACCTAGGGTCCAAAATCTAATGATGAAGCATAGGAAATTCCTCAGCTGGCTTCAAAACCTCCAGCTCTGCCCATAAATCCTTCTCCACGGAGTTGGTATTTTCCCTAATTTCCTACGGAATTGTGGCCATGTAGTCCCAAGTGTCCCGGGCCACCCTCGACTGCTCTCAAATCACTCTTTTCTTCCCTCCCCTGAGCCATCCCTAGCTAGCCACCTCAACATTCTTTGGCTCGTACATGTCTTCCTCACTGCACTTCCAACCACTATAACTAGTCATTAATGAGCTTAGACTTTCCACCTTCAATAGATAGGCGATAATGCCAAGCATTGATATAGCATGAGACATCAACTTGATGACCTCAGAGATGAGGACGAGGGCATCATACCTGAGGACAATGCATCCATTGTCATAACTATTCCAATACAAGGGCTCGTCCTTAAATGGGACATAAAAGAACATTTAACACTTGCATCCAACTTTGCCATTAATTTCCATAACTACTATCATACCTCCCTTCTCCCTGCCCTTCCAATTCATAGTACCTTCCCATGGGCCTTACATGCAGATTAGAGCTCCGTCCATCCTACACGTGACCATCTCGAATGTCCATGTGTCATCATAATCTCCTCTTGTTAGTTGTCTCCACCCGCATCCACAAATTAATTATTATAATGTTGATTAACTTAATGATAATGAAATTGCAAGTTTATACCATGATTGAAGATATAATTTAACAAAGTTGAGTTCATGGCTTATCAACATAGTTTGGAGGTCATGGTTTATGATTAACAATATAGTTGGAGTTCATTATAGGTCATGGTTTATGATTAACATGGTTGGAGCCTCAAATTCATGGTTTAATTGTGGGTTTAAACTTTTAATTATTAATATTTGTAATCTCACTTTAATGTTTTAATTTTCTAAATTTGTAATCTTTTAATTTCTTATCTTTTAAAATTATATTTTGACTTATTATATCTTTTAATTTCTAATTTTTAAATTATTAACCTTTTTAATATTATTTTAATGTTCTAAACTCTTAATTTTTTAATTTCTAATCTTGTTAATAATATTATATATTAACGTATTAAATTGGTATTTTTTATTTTTTAATATTTAAGGTAATATTTAATAGTATTAGTCTTTTAGATAATGTGATGAGAGCGGGAAATATTGTTGAAAGGAGGGAAAATGAATTTCCACAAAATCCCCTACTGATCGAAAGCTAAGGGGAAAGGGGAAAAAATGCACTATTGGACTAGCTTGGAGTAGTTCCACTCACGACAAGGTATGAATGTTCAACCCCAGTTTTGTAATTATGTGCAGAATCTCATTTTTTCACTAGTCTTTTCAGTATTTGATATATATATATATATATATATATATATATATATATATGACTCTTTGGGGCTTTCATCACTAGTGTTACATTGTGAGGGGCTTAGGGTTTGAATGGGGAAGCTCAATATTACAGGGTTTCTGTAGATCTAGGGTTAGGGTTTTTAAGGTTTTGATGCGAGAGGATACAACCAAGAGCTGAATTGTGAATCTATATGCTTCTACAAGTAGGAGTTATCAGAGGTGTGGTGAACAATTTATTTCCTACTGTGAAGCTTACTATAACCTACCGCGATAAGCAAATCAACTTTGGTGAGGATTTATCGTTCTCCTATTTTCAATCGAAACCTGACCATATCCATTGTGAATTAATGGTGACTGGGATTGTTGTGAAGAAGATCTTAAAGGAAAGAAAATTCATTGTAGTAAGTAGGTTCAATTCCTTTCTCGTCAGTATATTGGGTAACAAGTATTCTTTTATTTGGATTTTTAGAAATTGAAATCCATGTGTTATTTACATAACCAAATTATGACGGATCCCCGCCACAATCTTGGTTGCATTCTTGTTGACCTTCTGGTAGTATATTTAAAGTTTAGATTGCCATTTCTAAGAGTTTTGATTTGGGATATGGCTATTATGTTTTATTGCTTAAATGAATGATTGAATGCTTTTGACCTTGATTTGGGTTCTCTTGGCTATGGAATGTCATTGTGATGGTCACAGAAAATTCTATGTCTAGAAGTATTGTTATTTTTGTATTCACTTTCAGACATTGTGGCATTTTAGTGACCATTGTCTGGATAATCTGATCCTAGTCCCATCTTTGCCATGAGAACTTCGAAAAAGGACAAAGTTTAATAAATAGGACTCAAGGGATGCGAATCTTCCCCATAATCATGTAGGGCCAACATATGAAAATAGTAAAACACTACAGATCAGTGGATTTTCTCATAAGACTGAGGAGAACATGGCAGATGATAATATTGGATACAAGGAAATGCAAGCTCCCAATAGGAATTTATTGAGAGAGACTAATAACTATTTAAAGGATTGGGGTCAACCTTTCTCATGGAATATTGATGTTACCAAAGAACCTGGTCAAGAAATCTTTGATGGAGAAGTTCCTGGAAAGCAAGAAGAGGAAATGGTTGAAAAATATGTAAAAGAGGGGGCAAGTGACAGTGAATCAGATGAGGTGTTGTATAGTGCAAATGAATTAAGAAAAGGTTGCAGAAGCAACAAAAGTTGGTCACTAGAAGGCTCTAGGTTGATATCTCACTAGGTTAAAATAAGCATCCCTGAAAGGGCATGTTGGAGGAATGAAGTTGGAGGGGCAGCTGTCCATTGAACTACCAAAAAAATGGATTGTCTGATTAAAGTTATATAGATTTGGACTAGCGAGCAATGCAAGGGAGCGATTATAGCCATAAATATAAGCGATTCCATCCCCCTGCTGCCTGTTATTCCTTAGATTCTAGAGCAAAGCATCCTGGCCCTGCTTGTTCACTTGCTAAGCTAACTGTGTAAAAGCAGGATATATCAGCCATCTGTTGGCTTTCTATCGTAAAAGTTCGTCATTGGTATACTGCTCTTTCTCTTGGGAGACCGTCTTGACTAATGGAATGGACTAAATGTGGCATGATGTTGGTTATATAACCAAGAATGTTTAATAAAACGTAAACGCTTATTAATTTTTTTATAAAGGGATGTTGCATACCCTCATGAGACACAACTAGAGCCTGCAATATTGGATAGTTATATTTAAATCCTTTTGTAAGTGTTTCCTTATAATCTTAATTTACTTGTTTGTCGGGTTATATCTAGAAAGAAGGCTGCCAATATATGCTAGAAATATTAATGGCTTGGGAAGGGCCACGAAGGAAAATTAATGTTAGATCTCGCAGGTTTGATACAAAACGTGTTCACCCTAGTTTAGTGCTGAGGTATCTTGGCAGCAATTGTGTGTCATTCATAAATTTGTTTATTATTTTTAGAACATGAACAGTTATTTTACTAAGATCTATTTTTTATTAGATTTATGTTCAATATGGGGGTATGAGATTATTATATATGGCATGGTGTGATTTAATTATCTGGGAAGATCCTTGATCCTCATAGTTTCTTTATATTTCAAAATTGTCACATGTGTTACTATGCATGTTTCAACCGCTTTCCAATGCAAGGCGGGAGCATAAACAGGTCACCTGGGATAGGAGATGACAAGAATAGTGATGAAAAAATCAATGCAATTTGTTTTTATTTTTCCAGAGGTGTGTGCGAGAAAGGGTCATCCCTTAAGTTTCTTCATCAAAAGGCCACTATTAAAAGTATTGTAGATTATTCTGATGAAGAAAGTGATAAGCACAAACACACAAAAGAGGAGGAACAAGATTTATTGGGGTTTCTTGGTGGTTTTTGAATGCTCTGCTATAGTAGATCGAAATCTATGATATATTTGCACTGGTATGCTATAATTTTGCACTCTTGTACAATTTCTGCATTTAATTTAATAAAAGCATTCATGTCTACATTTCACAGGTTGATTACTGATTGCAATATAAATCTTGGAAAAGGTATCATGGCATTGCCTGTCTTTCTTTCTTTGAATTTGAATCAATTCTAATCTAAGTATATGTTTTCATGGTGCTAAGACATAACTTCATTCGTGTGCATAGAATTTTTACTTTGAATAGCATTGATCCATTTATATAATTGTTTTTTCTGTTGTAATTGCCATATTAATACTTTTGTATTTAAATAAAATATTCTTCTTTATTTAATAAAAAAATCAATAATTTAGTTAATTTAGTAATAATTATGAATACTTTCGTATTTAAATAAAATATTTTTATAAAAAAAATAAAATTCCAAAGTTTTTAGCCTTATAGTATTAAATACTATGCAAAAGTGTTGCAAACACAATTTGTCCATCTAAAACTCAATTGCATTCTCACAATGCACATTAAATGTCAAAAAATAGTGGCCCTCTCACTTGACTTGCCAGAAGGTCAATATTGGTGCAGAGATGAGATATCCATAAATGAAAAGGTCAATATTGATGCTGGCTTCTTTAAAGGTAGTAACGACTCAAAGGACTTTTTCAGTTTGTTTCTTAGCCTTAGAAATCGTTGTGAGCAATGAGACAGGTGGGGAAAATAAGCTGAATATGAAAGAATAAGAGTTGAATTAATGCAAATGAGTTGTGTGAAAATGAGCATAATCCACGCCAATGCACTCATGAGCTATAACGGCCAAGGTGAATTCAAATTTATATCACTCATACATAACTACCAGCTACCTTCATTTGTACTGCTAGCACTGTCTGTCTAGAAGTTTTACAGTGCCTGTGAATTCAAGTTTTGCATGCTTGTTCAGAATGTTGGCACTGTCTGTCTAGAAGTTTTACTTTGAATAACATCGATCCATTTATATAATTTTTTTTTCTGTTGTAATTGCCAAGGTAATTTGGGACCAAAAACTTTGATGGCACCTCTTTGTTTAAGGATACCCTCATCCAAGCGAGTGAGGATATAATAACGTATGTGGTGACTGTTCCATTCTTGTATGAGGTCATCCCATTCCCAGTCCTCCACTGCTCTTTCCTTTTCATTGTCAAACCCCGCCTTCAATATGCACAGTCCAGTCGGAGCTTCATTATTTTCTTCCTTTCAGTTACCAAATTTATCAAAAAACCTTTCCTTAATCAATGTTGTCTTTGCAAGAAGGTAGAATCATATTTATCAAACTCTTCACAGTTTTGAGGGAAATGCTTCGAAGTGGCAGCACAACCAGAACCTTTGGATGAGTCAAGCCTTCATCTCGTGATAGGTTAGTTACATCGGTTGTCTTATTTTTACACTTAGCAGAAGCTTCATTATTTTCTCTATCTTCATCATTATCCTCCACATCATCTTCATCGTCTGTAGCTAAATTCCTAGTTGTCCTTTCTATATCCTCATCCTCTTCTGATTCTTCAATCTTTTCCTCACTAGATTCCATTGGTGTTGTACCTACTTATGACATGCCAGCGTCACTTGAATCATCGATTTCAAACTTGAGTTCAGTGTCTTGTTTATCTTCTTATGCACTTCCCACACCTTGTTCACATTCCCAATTTGATTTGGAATTGGAATCTGAGTCTTCATCTTCGGTTTTGTCTGCAACGTGGGGTTTGCGGAGCTTCTCAAGTGCTTTGTTAGTTTCTTCCATTATTTTATTCATTGTATTTTTAAAATATCCAGCAATGGATTTCATCATGTATGGCTCTGTTATGTGGAATTTAACTCGAATTTCGCTCTGGTACTAATTTAACAACGAAAACATGTAGCTTGAACACTTAATAATTAAAATATACCAAGTAATGTATATATAAAAATATTGTATTGAATAGAAATAATATGAGATGGTTGAAGTACATTGTGACTGCCCTATATATATAGATCCTAGAGGCAATTATGATGACTATTTATGAAAGGTTGAATTCCTTTAGTCATCTTTATTTACTAGTGTTTTAATAATTATTTATTACTATTTATTTATTATGTTATATGTATACATAATAGGAATGGTTCCAGATATTTACGCGGTCTCGTCTTATCTTTAACGTTAGTCTTTTGTTTTTGTGAATAATCAAACAACTTCTCACTTTGTTATTCAAGATCTCAGAGCTAGCGTGTGAAGGGATGCAGGCCATTAAAAGCAATTTAGGGAATATTACACAATATTTTGGAAGAAGGATTCTCTTCGACAGTGAAATATCTCTAAATATTTACCTTGTTTCTCCTTAAATTCCATGATAATAAATTGTGAATAATGGAATAGTTTCTTACTATGTTATTAAGACCTAACTGTCAGCTTGAGAAGGGATGCAGGTTATTAGAAACAATTCAGGGTATGTTCCACTATATTTTTGAAGGTGGATTTTATTAGAAACAATTCAGGGCATGTTCCACTATATTTTTGAAGGTGGATTTTATTAGAAACAATTCACGGCATGTTCCACTATATTTTTGAAGGTGGATTGTTGCTACAGCTGAGATGGCGATACTCCTAGTCCTCAAACCCAGCTTGGGAAGGAGAGTTTGTATAAATAGGAATAGATCACTCATGCTTAAACCCCATGCTCTTTTCAGAAGGAGACACAAAAATCCCCCTTAAATTATTTCTTCTTGATGACAGTCTGAAACTGCAACCGAAAAGTATGAGAAACTGAAAGAGGGGATTACTTGTGAGTCCTAGTGCAGCATTGAGAAAAACCAATCTGATAGATGGGTCTAAGCACCTAATTGCCCAATTCAAAATTTGACTCAATACATTTTGGATCATAGGTTGGCAATTACCTAATTTATTTCTAGAAGTGTTTAGTGCAAGGCGAAGATAAGTGATGCCAGTATCCCAACTTTATATTTTGAAACCAAGGAGTCTGTTGATTTTTAGTTGGTATGTTTTCAAAAGTTCACATTTGGAATCATTCATCTCTTTTTTGCAGAGGCATGTAGGGAACTATCTAGATCTCTGTGTAATTTATTTGCATTTAGTCCAAGAAAGAGATTTTCATTACAAAGAATTCAGAATTCCTTGGATTCCTTTGCCATTATTTGCTTCAAGGGGGTTTGATTCGACCATGTTCATTGATTATGGTCCTCTTGATTGGGTTTTGGACAAAATGGTTTTGTTAAGAGGTGTGCTCGGTTTGGTAGCAAGGATTATATGTTAACTCTCTGTCATATTGTCTCATGAATATTTCATTTCTATTTACATGAACCTTCGTATTTTCCCTATCATTTGTAATACTCTGAAATAGGAATAAGGATTCATTTACTGAACTTTACCCTTTTATTGTAAAAATTTTGACTTATGTTTCTTTTTTTATACACAAATCTAGAGTACAACTCTGATGGAAATCCATGCGAATAAACAATTAAACCTATGGTTTGAGGAGGCTGAAGGATTCAAGGGCCGTGCCGGAGTGATCTTACGAGGAATCACACCATGCTTTGAGTGTACTGTTTGGATTTTTCCACCACAAGTTAAATTTCCACTATGTATTGTTGCTGAGACTCCACAGACAGTTGCACATTGTATCGAGTATGCCCATCTAATTCAGTGGGATGAGGTATGAGGCCTTATATTTTCATTTGAAAGTTATCTAGGCCTGCGGGTCTTCTAAATCTCTTGTTTTCATAATACAAGCCTGCATAAAGATGTTATTTTTTTGTTCTCTTGTAGGAACATCATTGAGAAATGTTTGATGTAGACAACCAAGAGAATATGCAATGGGTTTATTCACAGGTACACTATTATTAAAATGATAAATAATGCTTGCTCAATTTCAGTCCCTAGAACTGTATGTAAATTGAGACTTAATTTCTATATGATACTTCAGGCACTCAAGAGAGCAGAGTTATATGGTATAAGTGGAGTCACGTATTCGTTAAATTTGGTGTGGTTGAATTCTCAAACCTCTAGCTTATTTTATCTCCTTTTACTATAGGTCTTCTTAATATGCAAGGAAATGTGAAATTTCCTTGGCTTGCTTCCTTTATTAATGTTGTTATTGTTGTAAATGAAACGACCTATATATTTTGAGAGAGTAACCTTTGGACAAACTGTGCAAGTGAGGACTTGTTATGTCCAGTTAATGACTGATGCTATTTTGCGGGTTATCAAAGTAAATGTTATTATAATATTAAGAAATGGTTGAGAAGGAACCAAAATCTATTAATAAAATGATCTGGGTAGTTTATCCTGGGGTGGTGGTTTATGAGTTCTTAACATCAATTTTTCTTTTTCAATATATTTGTTGTTGCATTATATTTTTTCCTTGGAAAAAAATCATAATTTTATATCATCAAAAGAGTGAAACAAAATTACATTCCATCAATGCTATTTAAAGCATTGACCTAGAAACTGCCCACTAGGCCTGTCACCACATCCAACAAAAACATACATATTGATTCTTATATACTTAAGAAGTCTGTAAACAAGCCAAAAATATATACAAAACTTAAACAAAACTATACCAGCTGAAAATCGAATAGATCCATAGGTGTAGTAACCATAATTATGAAAGTATCCTTGCTTGGTGATCTTCGTGAAAAGGAGGATGATCATAATCTGAAGTTTCTCCCACACGATTCTCCATAATAAACCACATCCCTCTCTACATCTGTAAACATTTTTTTGATAAAACATCAACAGCCTCATTTCTTTCTTGGTACACATGTTTTTTTTGTAAAATTGAAAAAATATATTAACGTAAAGAAATATGTACAGCTGAGTTGGTTTCCACTAGTAGTACAGCTACTATAAAAATATGTAAAAGTTCGAGAATGAAAGCAGTTATATGCTGATTTACAAAAAAAAATATTTCAGTGGTTGGTTGGATTCTCCGTTTTATTCTATCCTGGTGCACTTGATACCTCTGATAGATAGCACTGTAGTAATTCTTTTACTGCCCTTGATATTGCTCCTGATGCACTTGAGAATGCAACATTTATTGGTCATCAAACTTCTCGGACCAGATGCAAGGTTGAGCTACTTGTAGTTGATTGCAATCACTTGCAATCCTGTAGTAAGTAGTACTTGGATTGGTTATAAATCTTTTGAAATCCTAAATTTTAGCTAAAAAATTGTTTTTATTTGATCTAGGTCAGATAGAGCTTTACTCCCATATTCTTGTATTCCGAACATTTGTTGACCAACTCCGGCATTGGAATTATAATGTTTGTGCTGTATATTTGCTTGATTCCCAGGTTTTCCATAGTAGATTTCAATTAAATTATATTGAATTTTGTTTTGTTGAATTGTCACTTGATTTATTTCTGTAGAAGTTGATCAACATCATTTTGCAGTTTGTGTCAGATATAACAAAGTATCTAAGTGGTTGTATGGTGTCTCTTTCTGCAATGGTGCAACTTGAACTGCCCCATGTAAATGTTTTGACTAAGATGGATCTTGTTACAAACAAGAAAGAAATTGAGAAGTATGGATGATTGGCCTTATGATGGTTAATTGATCTTGTTTAAAGAAATCCTCGAAGAACAGCTTTTCGTAGGATATATGGATATGCATTATCTATTACTTCAGTAATCTTTTTGTGAATTTTATTTCCTATTACTCTTACAATCCTTGTTGTTTGGTAGGTTTCTTGACCCTTATACAAGATTATTGATACTAGAGTTGAATGAGCTAATGGCTCCACATCTTGCAAAACTAAACAAAGCATTGGCAGATCTGGTGAGTGTTTAATCACTGCAATAATGGTCATGAAAGATATCATATCAGTTTTCTTAGTGTGATTTTTGGTTTTCCCTTCTTATGTAGACCGAATGAAGAATTATATTGTTGGATATTTTATTTGATGCTCAATTATAAGCTTGATTATCATTATTATCAATACTTTAATGCACAGTATTTTTAATTAACACTATTAATAGTACTTGAATTTTCTATATCTTAGAATTATTTTAGTACTTGAAGCATTATTCTTGAATATGTTTGACATTCATTTTGTTCCCATGCAAAATTTGTTTGAATATCATCATTGTTAAGTAATAACAACTTCTTAAAGGGTTCTAGCTCAATGGTAGAGCACCTGCCTAATTATAGGCAGGGGATTGGTGGTTCGATTCCTCCGTACCCTATCATAAATTAGTAACTAAGAAAATGACTAAATTCGCATATATACGACTATTAGTAGCTAATTTCTAGTATCTTATAGCACGACTAACGGTTAGTCGTATTTAGCTTAGTCATTAATATGTTATCATCTAGTAGTTTATTTAGTCATATATTTGGTCATTAATTGTGATAATCAATGACTAAATCAATGACTAAATTAGTGACTAAATCAATGAGTATCAATGACTAAATCAATGACTAAATCAGTGACTATCAATGACTAAATCAATGACTTAATTAGTGACTATCAATGACTAAATCAATGACTAATAAGTCAACCAATTAATGACTAGTGAAATACGACTAGAGATAAGATAGTGGAAATCGGATACTATTAGTCACCGACTCAAAAATAGTCGTTTATAGTCGAATTTTAGTCATTTTTTTAGTCATTAATTTCTCATTTTGTACTAGTGTAAGTTATGTTGGAATGTGTCAAGTTCATTGTATAATGGCACTAATATCTTATTTGTTGTTTCTTTTGTAGGGGTAGGCCTGATAGTTGTGTTAAAGAGATTTTTGGAGATGGGAAACTCATGCAACACAACAAAAAATATAAAAGGAATCTGCCCATTGAAAAGGTCAATGACTTAAGAGAAAAGGATAGGTTGGGAATTGAAAGATTGAGACATGGTCCTATCATTGCCCCGGATCCTGCCACTTATCCTAACACAGTTGTTGACACGACAACCTCTTGTTCAGAACCATAGGTAAAGCGGTCGCGTCCAACAGACCCAACTCAAATTCCAACATCAACACAATATCCAACCAACAATCCATCAACAAGTCATGATGAAGTTCCTCACGACACAAGAATATTGGGAGATGCTGCATGCGTAGAGATGGACATACAAGAAGTGCTTAGTTTGCAATCTCCCCAAGAATACCACAACCATGTCGACCACACTCCCATTATGGCCCAATCTGTGAACGAAGCACCATAACAAACAAGCTCTGGTATTCATGTCTCATGTCCACCCTCCCTACCTCGACTGTCCAGTGTAAGAAGAAGAACTCCTAGACGTATTCATGTGGATGAAAGTGCTATGTCGGGGCTTGAAGGTAAGTTTCCAAAATGCATTATCGAATGGCAATGCAACAAAATTGTCAAAGAATATTTTGAGTCCAAAGGTGATGCAGGTAAATGTCAATTATTGCTATGTTTGTTAAAGTCACATTGTTTAGCTGTTGTTAGGAGAATTTTGGGCATAAATATGGTTAAAAGATCAGAGGCTAGCAGTCATATTGTTAGAAATATCCAATCTGCATTTAATATGGTTGGGAAGACATCTCATACAAAATATCTTTGTGCGGCTCGTCGTGTTTTAGCGAAATTAGTTGTAAGCAAGTCCATAAGGCAACGTCGCCTGCTATCACACACTTCTCACATACTCAAATTAAATAGAAAAACTATTAAAAGGTACTCTGTTATAAGAGAAAATCTTGACACTCTGGGTGGAAACGATTGTTGGGATTTTGTTGGTAGGTTGCCTCATGCAAATAGGAAGCTAATTGATGCTGTTAAGGAGTTAGTACAAAAGTTTTGGCATGATCATACTAGACCTTCATCAAACCAAAGAGACATGCTAAAGCTGAGAAACATTTCTACTTAACGTGAACCTCATGTTAAACATTTCCTTGACACCACACAGATTGAACTCTATGAGAGATGTAGGAATGAGAACACACAATTGAACTTGGGCCAAAGTTCCTTTGAGAAATGCAAACCATGGTACGTTCATATATGCATTGATTGGAACACCACGTAGAATATGAATATTATTATGACACATATAAACATATATTTTGTGATTTGCATACTAACATTGTGCAGGGCTGCAATGGATCCATACTACCAACGAATGCATCAAGAGACTTTATCCACAACATCATGTGTCCAAGGCCCGAAGGAAAAAAATATTATGAAAAATCATGTCTATATGGGACATGTTCTAGGTGTAGCGGGTTTTCTCTTTTGAACCGTTGCATCCATGAAAGCAAGGAGCATGAATTTGGCAGGATGGGCGTGGAGATGCGAAGCTTCAAGTACATAACCTATCAATTTGATAGTGCCAAGGAAAGTAAAAAGATTTCATTAGTGAAATCACAGGTACAATGGAATATTGCATATTTTTCATATTACACGTTCAATTTATGACATATACATTTTTCCAAATGCCACATTGCAACATTTCCCTTGTTTTCATGGTAACAGGTATCAGTATGTGACTCTTGATGGAGTTATATGAGAAAACAAAGCAGTATGTTCAACATGTGCATGTAGCACGATGGCAAGATGAGCAGTACAAAAAATGCAGGGACACATTTCCTATTGGAACCATAGTGTCAATTGTGAATTTTGCAGAAAATTACACCCTTCCGCCACAAAATGAAATCCAGAGTCAATACTACCATTCATACCAAGTTAGCATCATGGTACATATTGTGTATAGTCATGGGCCAGAGAGCAACAATGGCAAGAGGATAATACTGAAGGAGACAGACTTTTACATAAGTGATAATAGAACCCATGATCTGCATTATGTGCAATATTGTTTTCAAATTTTCTATGATCAATTGAAGGAGAGAGATATACAGATGGATCAACATTGGATATGGTCAGATGGTTGTGCGGGCCAGTTCAAAAATGCCCGAGTATTCTAATGGATGAGTATTTTGCATAAGACTTATAATGTGCCGCATATCTAGAACTATTTTAAGACTGGGCACGACAAAGGCGAGCATGATGGGGCCGGTGCATGCATCAAACTAAGCAAGAGATCAACAAACATCATCAGTGGCAGGACGTGTGGTAAGAAATTTTTGGTGGGTGGTTGACATTCGATCGCATTCCTATAGTTGCGGCATAGTACGAGGAACATGTGGATTTCATTCAGTTTGAAGCTCAAACAACCCTTTATTTGAAATATGGACGTGAAAGCTTGCATGCTTTTGCAGCCCTTGCAGCAATGGCGAATGGGATGAATGCGAATGCATGGACTGGGTTGATGAATGGGATTGTGTGTCACTTGTAGTAGACCAATGTGCAATTGTTGAAACAACCCATTTAGAGGAGGGCTAGTCAATTATTTCAACAAACTACAACCATATCTCATATCTTGTACAACCAGGACACATATATGCAGTTGTTTCCCCGAAAGGAAATGAATGGGGTGCGGATTATTGGTTGGAACGGTGCATCCAAGGTAAGAAAACCCTATACGCATCATGGATTGCAAACCAGGTTCAGTGGTGTATCACTTCACAAACTTGATCGTTGGGACAAACATCCATCTTTAGACAATGTCAAGCAAGATCTCAACCAAGGTACACTACTACCTGCCTCATTCAGAGCACGAGAGATTAATGGAGACAATTAGCAACATAGAGGATCTAGATGGATTTATTGAATTAGGCTAGTCAACTTTACATAAGAGAAAGAATTGCATCAAAGAATGTTATGTTCTACATCGAGGTATGTGTAGTTTTATGTTATTTTGTTGGTACATGCATTTTTTGTTGATACATTCATACATACATGTCTTTGCCATACATACATGCATACATACATAGAGATACATACATACAGATACATACATACATAGAGATACATAGAGATACATACATACATACATAGAGATACATCCATCTGCCATGTCATCATTTCACCCTTTGTCATTAATGTTTAGAAACCTAATCTATCCCTATAAACTTAGTCTATCCCTAGAAGCACTAATATAACCCTACAAACCTAATCTAGCCCTAGAAATCCTAGAAAGCTAAAACTAACCCTAGAAACACTAATTTAACACTATAAAACTAAGATAGAATATTATAAACCTAATCTAGTCCTAGAAACCTAAACTAGCCCTAGAAACACTAATCTAACCTAAACTAGCCCTACCACTTCTCTCATTTGGTATGAGAGAAGTTTCTTTAGGCCTACCTCACTCATGTCAATGCTTGAGTTTTTGGAGGTCGAACTCCCATCCCACATGTCCTCTTCAACATTTTTTGTTCTCTTGGTTTTGTGCCCACCCAAACTTTTTTCATGCTTTGGGTACCTTGAGGTATATCCCCAACCCAAAAAAGTCTTATATTATGATGATTATGTTGGTTATTGGCTTCACCCAACAAAATTATATTTAAAAATACACATATTCATAGATTTGGTTCCCCGTGCTCAATGCTCACCCCAAATCTATCTAGATTTTGGGTTTTTGCCCTTATCCAAGCATCGTGTCTGAATGCTCACCCAAATCTAGCTAGATTTTGGGTTTTTCCCTTATCCAAGCATCGTGTCATCAACCTAGGGTTTCCACTAATATATTCTAACTAGATACTAGAATCTCCTTGAACAAATTTGATGGAAAAATGCATAGAGATCTTCTAGACTCTTAGATATGTATACTAGCAATTTATTTTAAAACATGCTCATTTATGGTTGGATATTGATGCTTGATTCCTATAGATAACCACTTAGAGGTAACTTTTCATCATCATCATCAACATCATCATCACCATCATCATCATCATCAACGTCTTCATCATCATCACCATCTTCATCAATGTCTTCATCATCATCACCATCTTCAACATCATTGTCATCTCTAGGCTCCTGATCAACATCTCCATCATCATCATCTTCTTCGTTATCATCATCATCATCTTCATCACCATGACCATCATCATCAATGTCTTCATCATCATCACCATCTTCATCATCATTGTTATCTCTAGGATCCTCATCAACATCTCCATCATCATCATCTTCATCATCATCATCATCTTCATCACCATCACCATCACCATCACCATCATCATCAACGTCTTCATCATCATCACCATATTCATCATCATCACCATCTTCATCATCATTGTCATCTCTAGGCTCCTCATCAACATCTCCAACATCACATCTTCTTCGTCATCATCATCATCATCTTCATCACCATCACCATCATCATCAACGTCTTCATCATCATCACCATATTCATCATCATTGGCATCTCTAGGCTCCTCATCAACATCTCCATCATCATCATCATCATCATCATATTCTTCATCATCATCATCTTCATCACCATCACCATCACCATCATCATCAACATCACCATCACCATCTCCATCATCATCGACATCTCCATCATCATCATCTTCTTCCTCATCAACATCAACAGCATCATCATCATCATCATCTTCATCACCATCACCTTCACCCTCACCATCACCATCATCATCAACGTCTTCATCATCAACACCATCATCATCATCATGAACATCTTCATCATCATTGTCATCTCTAGGTTCCTCATAAACATATCCATCATCACATCTTCTTCGTCGTCATCATCTTCATCTTTATCACCATCACCATCATCATCAATGTTTTCATCATCATCACCATCTTTATCATCATCATTAACTCTAAGTCTAACCCTAATTCAATTTCCTTATATAACTCTAATCCTAACCCTCACCCAAACCCTAGCATTAAACCATCTTCTTCATCATCACCATCACCATCACCATGAACATCTTCATCATCATTGTCATTTCTAGGTTCCTCATCAACATCTCCATCTCCATCATCACATCTTCTTTGTCATCATCATCACATCTTCTTTGTCATCATCATCATCATCTTTATCACCATCACCATCATCATCAACATCTTCATCATCATCACCATCTTCATCATCATCATTAACTCTAACTCTAACCCAAAACTAAGGTATTACAAAATTAAATACAATACACAATAGTTGAATTTAAAAAGAATGATATGATTTAACAAATTTACACACAAAACTACTAGGGAATGGAATTCTCAATTATAACCAAGAAAAAATAAGATCTTAAAAGCATCCTAACATGACATTGCATGATCAATTAAATTCAACATCTTTTTATCACCTTTAAATTTTACATAAATTTAAGTAAAGATGAAATTTTGAACATTTTAAAGGGCCAAAGCAAATCACTATTTTATATAAAATTTAAGTCACAATGACCACCTTAAATTTGACTTTAGACAAGGAAGTGATACATACTTTATTCATTCAAATAATATTTCAATGCTAAGAAAGTGGAAGTCTACCTCAAATAAAAAGAACACATAATATATATATAAAGAGGAAGATGAAGAGCCTTGAATTTGCAAAATTCTCTCTCTCTCTCTCTCTCTCTCTCTATCTCTCCTAATCCCCACTAACCAAATCCCCATCTCCACCCCCTTCCACTAACCCCTCCCCTCTCTCTCCAACCTTTACTATCCCCCCCCCCCCTCTCTCTCTCTCTACCTCTCCCCTACTCCTCCAGTACCTACCCTAACCCTCAATCCTCTCTCTCCTCACCACCCCCCCTCAACCCCTACCTCTCTCTCATAATCTCCCTCTCTCCTACCACTAACCACCTCCCCATCATTTTCTCTCTCTCTCCCTCCCTCTCTCTCTCTATCTAGTCCTCTTCATACCCTTAACCATCCCCCCCTCTCTCTCTAAACCCCTAATACCCCAAACTCTCTCCCTCTAAACCCCTAACCTCTATCTCTCTCTCTCTACACCCAACCCCCCCACTCTATCTATTTCTCTCTCCTACTCCCCCTACCCCTAACCCCCCCTCTCTCTATCTCTCCTAATAACCCCCCATCTCCACCCCCTTCC
>BSBM01002394.1:42500-207908 GCA_027924585.1 Larix kaempferi | reverse complement strand
ACGCCATCCGATGAGATGCCCTTACAGCCTCAGGTTATGATTGATCCTTTTGAAAAACGGGCTCTAGATTTTGTAGGGCCAATTTCCCCTATGTCTCACAAGAATAAGTACATCCTAGTTTGTACAGACTATGTCACTAAATGGGTGGAAGCTAAAGCATTATTTCGAGCCACAGAAAAATTTGTGGTAGAGTTTATATATGAAGAGATATTTACCCGATTTGGTGTACCTAGGGAAATTGTAACTGATCAAGGATCTCAGTTTACCTCCAAGTTAATGAAAGAACTTATTGAAAAATATGGCATCATACATTGCAAATCTTCGCCATATCACCCGCAAGCCAATGGTCAGGTAGAGTCTACAAACAAGGTATTAGAAGCCATCCTGACCAAGACTATCCAGTTACACCACAAAGACTGGGTAGATAGGCTTCTAGAAGCCTTGTGGGCTTATCGAATAACATGGAGGAATACCACTGGCCACACACCCTACGAACTTTTTTATGGAAAACAAGTTCTTCTACCCATTGAATTTCAAGTAAGAACCTTTCGTATGGCTGCACAATTAGGGATGGATTTAGAAGAAGCACAAAAACAATGAATCTTGCAAATAAATGAACTAGAGGAGATAAGACAAGATGCCATTTAACGAACAATTCTAGTACAGAACCAATGCAAAAAGTGGCATGACAAATACATCAAACAAAAACAATTCAAGACTGGAGACTGGGCATTACTGTTTGATTCGAGGTATAAAAATTTTAAATGAAAATTGAGTACCCGTTGCATGGGTCGATATGAAATTGTTACAGCTTTTGATAATGTATCTGTTGAAATTAAAACAATCGATGATTCACAAATTTCCTTTCTTGTAAATGGACATAGACTCAGACTTTATCATCAACCAATATCTAAACAAGATTTTGTGCAGAATATCTCACAGCAAAAGGAGATGGAGCTGGTTGAAGGGGAAGTCTCTCCTTCTCCTAGTTCTTGACTTATTTTTGGGTTATCTTCATTTGTACACATGTAAATATATTTCTGTTCTTTGAATAAACAAGAGTCATTTCTGACAGCTGGTTTGTATTTACACAGAGATTTCACTCTTATGATCAACTCATAAGACTTCATCAATTAAGAAGGGAAGACTCTTTTCCTTTTCCTAGTTTTTGATAAAATTCCATATAGTTTCTCTTTGTACATATTGTTCGGATATCTCATCATTCAGTATGTACTTTGCATTTTGCATGCATTGCATGCACCCGCATGCTGCCCAGTCACCAGTTTGATGCCTCTAGCACCTAGTCCCTAGTCTTCCACCACTCGGGATCTACTTTCCACTCAGATTTAGCCCTCCTAGCCAGGGAGGCGCCCACTTCTCACCTTCCACTGCAGAAGGGCACCTTTTCTCACCTACCAGTCCAGTTCACTTCAGTTAGTTAGTGTCTTTCCTTGATTTGAGGCTAGAGTGACTCCTAACTGTTGTTACCACTCTGATTGACCTCCGATGAGCCTTGACTACTTATTCTAAGTGCAGTTAACTCCTCATGCTCCCTCACTAAGCCTCCATCCCTACATTATTGCCACTTACCATCAGTTACACTTATTACACTCAGTTAGACTTAGTTTGACACCTGTCTGACAGTGACTTGTGCATTGATGACCACCATTGATTGACGATGAGGAATCCTAGTTGGAGCTAAGTTATGCCATGCAGTATATTCAAATGACCTCCTTGGATAATACAAATTTCTCACTCATTGTGACAATATTGTATTGTAATTCTACCATTCTGGATTATAGAGCACTGATGCATCTCTCTTGCACAGTTTTTACTCCAATTTGTTTTACATCATTGTGATTGATTTACTTGTTCAATAGATCTGCTGTGACTAATTTTACACATATGTTTTTGTTTTGAATAAATTTGAATCATATAACAAGTGGTTTTGCAGTTTGATTACAAGAACCTTATCTCTATAATCAACGCATAAAAATCTTATCTGAAAAAGTGAAGTACTCTAAACATTCATCACACATCTTGATCCCCTTTCCTCTTGATTATTTTAAGAATTGAAAATTTAGATTGAAAAGTTAGAATGTTCTTGTATCATCTTTTGCCACTTTCTTAACATGATTCTTGCATCTCTTCTAATAAGACTTTCAGATATCTTATGTCAGTGATCCTATCTTTATAAAGAAATTGATAACTAAAAGTTTTTCTCCATCTGAAGCCCAGAGGCTCTCAGTACATTTTAACCTTATTGTTCAGTTAGTAAGTAGACCAATCTTTTCTGAACAACAACAGGAAGGGAACCTTGGGGATCTTACTTTTGAGAAACACCATTGTAATCTTTTGAAGAAGGAAACTTGGACTAGAGAGGTCTTCTTTCTATTATCTTTTGGCTCCATCCACTACACATTAATACAATCAACCATATGTATCTCTGATTCAACAAGACTTTTTATTTTGGTTTATATAAGAACAGTTGTCTTCCAACCCATATATCATCCCATTCCGTAGCATGGTTTTCAGAGCTTCTCCCCCATCCACTCACTTTTAGGCAATTCATTGTCGAATATCTATAGAGGGTGGAAACAATGGGACAAGAGCCTCTGATACAAAAAGGGTTCAAGAGGTTAACTCGCCGGAGTACTGAATAGGCTTGCTAGCAGTGGGTACTGAACTATGGTATGACCATGTAAACTCGATGGGGTACTGAACAGGCCTGATTGATAGAGGGGAATCTGCCTGGGGAAGACATCTTGTTTAAAAAAAATAATGTCTAAAAAAAAAATCTTTTATATGTTAAATTGTTGAAAGTCTAATCGGAAATAAGTATGTATGGCTGAGCTAAGGAAATGAACTTCATCAATTGGCCAAGGGATAATAGTTTCAAGATTGTCTTAAGACCGGTTACCTTGCCTTCATGAGATTAAATATTTCTTATCTTTCCAGGTGGGGCCATATACTTAAGATTTCTAGGGACCTGAATGTGAAATTCGATAGGATTGCTCTATGTACTGTGATTCTGGGGCTCTTGGGAAATTTGACTGAGTTCCTATGAGCAGCTTTGACGAGGAAATATGATTAAGTTTGATATTCTCTTAATTCTATACAAGGGTCACTGTAATTTTATTTGAAAAATATTTGACGAGGAAAGGCATATTTTCTTTTGTACAAACTGAAATATATTGAATGATTATCTGTATGGATCATTTTTATAGTTAGTTAATGTTTCCTTTTTGTATAATAACATCAACATTCTAGAGTTCTTTATTAAACTGCTAATTGGAAATATGTGAATATCAATCAGTTTTATTTGATGGCTTGAGGACATGCCATATTTTTGGTTTGGGGGAGGATCAGAATTGTCTTTATTTTCTGATTATTTATAAAAAGTTCATTTATCTCTGATAAAATGATATATGTTTAAGAAATAATGCAAGTAGCGGAAGAAAGACTGTTCTGATCCATGTTAAATAAGGGAAGAACGCGACTGAAGTTTCATAAATTCTTTGCATAATTAGTAGCAGTCAGATCCAGCAAAGCACATCTTGTACATATAAAGGATCTGTATGAAGGGTCGAATGATGATCCGAATGAAGTGGCGAATGAATGAGATGTCGAATGAAGTGTCAAATGATCAAGTATGCTAAGGTTTCTGATTTTTGAATTTTGATTATAAACAAGAAATATAACCATATCAGGAAATATCAAATGTCATCTCTACACACGATCTCATTCTTCAACTCATCTCGACTTCACGAAACGAATCGACTAATCTTGCATCAATGCAATTTTCAAAATTTTTGACTATCATATGGTTTTAATTCTTCATTAAGTTATATGTAAAAATCATCATGCGAGCTGTCATGTTATTAATCAAGGTGATCATGATTTTTCAATACACCATATGATTATAATTCCATGATGAAAATTTCATTCAACCTGTCCAAAGTTTACTTTGGACATGGTTGAATATTTCACAACCATACAAATTCATTAATGCATGCATCTTTATTAGGGAACACATTTCGAAGTTCTGAATGATGGCGTGATCGTTTAACCGTGCCAAATCTCCATCTCATGATCGCTCAAACGTTCAAATGGACCACGATTTAAACCAACACCTGCGTGTTTTACCTTCATTTTGCTCGTTCTTGTCCTCTCTGAGTCCATCTAGTCGCATTCATTGCATTCGCTGCAATCCCCTGTATCCCTTGCATCTAGCTACCTCCGTCTAACAATGCTAATCCACCATGAGCCTGGGAGCTACTAGGATTTGCTCTGTATCCGTGAATTCAAAGCATGCCGTGAAATTTTTCTTCGAGCAGGTTGGGGTCCGTTCCTCTTTCTTCTACAGGGCCATGATCATGAGATCTCACTCCTATTTTCCAAGGTATTTGACGACAAAACGGCTAAGGTTTACCACCTTACTTTTCCTGTGACGGAAGAATCTATTGCGTTGGCTACAAAGCTTCCACGGGAGGGTGCTCATTGGCAGAAGCACCTCTTCATCCCTCAGACGACTCATGAATTTTCTCTCAGGGTTGACTATCAACACGTTGCAGGCAAAAAAGGGTTCCACCGGGAGTGGATTAAGCCAGAATATCTCAAGCCCTTAACCGTCATCATCCGGTTGATAACCTGTGAGGGTAAGTTCACCATTTTCAAAGCCTGTCATCTCAGGTTATTATCTCATTTTGTTAATGGCCAAGCTCTCAATTTCCCATTTTATTTTCTGAAGAGCCTTGATAAAATGTCGAACCAGGTGAGGAAAAACGTAGTTAACCCCATTGGTAGTTTATATCACCACTGTCTCATTAAAATCCTGATCATTCACCAGTTGAGGGAAAAGGGGCAAACATGGCAAAGTTTTTTGTTTAAAGTATTGAACCCCCATTTGGTCAAGAAGTCCCTTGTTAAAGCTTCTGCTTTGCGGAAGCGTCATTGATTTCAAACTCGTGCTGATGATCCTACTCAAACCTATGCCCAAGCAAAAAGAGACACTAAGTCTGTGCGGTTTTATGAGGGTACCTTAGGAGAAATGCACCTTGTCCATTCATCCTCCTCTCCTGAGCTTGTCCATGAGGACACGGCCACGAAACCCCCACTCTTTTCACCAATACCCACTAAATCTAGAAGGTCAAATCATGATCAGTATGTTGACCAGACCATCTTCCAGACTGTCGTTCAGTCTGTCATTCAGTCGGTTCATTCAGATAGCCTTGACGTCCAGCCGGACGACCCTATCCCTGAAACGTCCCTTCTTACATTAGCCGATGTCTCTACCCATTTTCTTGAAGTCACTGTCCTTGAACTTGCTCTTGCAATCACTGAAGGCAAGGCTCCTGAAAATCAAAACACTTCTACTGATCCTGAAACATGTCTAAATGGATCGAGTCCTCACAAAGATCCTGAGTATTTTGCAGAACCATCCACTCCAATCCATCAGACCATGGATAGATTGACCCAAGACGTAGCACGATTAAAAAGACAGAATGAGAAATATGTTGAAATAATTTCTGAGCTTCACCATAAGAATAAGGAACTACGTCTACAAGTGAAGAGTGTTGAAGACCTGAATAGAGCCATAACATCTTCTCATGACTCTCTCCGGACGAGGCACGATACCTTGAGAGCCTTAGCCAGGAAGTTTAAGCCTAAATCTACTTCCTCTTCTAAGTCAAAGGCAGCTGCTGCCACAGCTCAGCCTTCTTCCTGACTTCTTCTCTTCTTTGCTCAGTGGGACCTGGAATATCTTTGGTTTGGGGGAGTGTTGATGCCCAATTTTGTCATCACTTTTGATCATTAAAACGTGCTCTGTTGGCGTTATTTTTACCATTTTTGATATGATAAGTCATATTTCTTGCCATTCAGACCACCATTTGAACTCAGGTATGAACTTATTTTAATATTGCATGAATCTTGATTGATTATCATCATGTTGTGGTTTATTAACGTTAATTTAACATTTCTCAACCTGCTGGGAACATAGAATTCATTCTACAGGTTATGTTTTTCAAACGGAATCTCATTCAGACGCGTGTTCACGTTCAAGATGCCCAGTTGCATTCAGACCATCGTTCAGCTCTCCGTTCGCACCCTCGGATTCGTTGGTTAGAATATTCCGGGGCACTAAAGGCAAAAACCATGATGTGGATTCTGTTGGAAACGTGTCCCTCATGGTTCGTGAGCCCTCATTCTAGAAGATCCGTGTTCCTACTCGCCCATCCTGACAACGCATCAGCTGCCCACGTCAAAGAGAATCAACGCCCATGAAAGAAGGAAAACGGTCTGTGTGATTTAATGGACCGTTCTTGTAGCTGTTAAGACCTCGTATTTTTAGAGAGGTTGACCACTGAAAGGGTCGACCTGCTCTCTCTTTGTAAAAACTATATAAATATGTCTAAGGTTGAGAAACGCAACAATAGCAATAGATTGAGAAAAACGTTGTGTAACTTTGCTTCAATTTAATAGAAAGACTCTGTTTCAGCTGTTGATGATCATTCTCATTTTCTGTTAATGGTTGGTGACTGAGTAGCTTAGGAGATAAACCCCTGTTGCTGGGAAGGGCCCCTCAACAATCAGAGGTTCCATTTGTGTATATTCAACAGTTTCTTTTTACATTTGCAGCTAAGTCATTTCGTTTTTCCATGTCTCTATTACGTTTTCCTGTAAGTCATTTAGTTTCTGCAAGCAAGTAGTTTGTTTTCCTGTAGGTGACACTTTGTTGGTTATAACATATAATTTCCTGTGTTTTTTGCAATTTATGCCTTCAGAATCCATTCGACCGGCCATTCACACCATCCATTCAGACTGCCTTTCAGACCTTCTTTCAGCCTTTCATTCACATTTAGACAAAATTTTCCAGAATTTGCAGTCATTTCCAGAATTGCTAGTATTTCATTTTATGCAGATATAGTTAGCTAGGATATAGGTTGATTTTCCAGTACTTTATTGCGAAAATCCTCACAACAGATCTAAGAGATGATGTATACCTCACAAGAGTAATTATGATTAAGCAGGAAAATAGAAGAAGAGTGATCAATGCAGTATAATGAGCAATAGAATAACAATATAGTAGAACTCGGATAGAAGCAAAAATACTTCACACACACTAATTCATTAATCACAAATGGACAAATAAATAATACAATGCATGAGGAATTCGAATGCCTAAGGTGGAAATTCGAATTAGCCTTCATGGAGTGATCAAAAGATCACTGGAGTGTCATCGGAGCACAACTAAAAGTCTTCATCATCATCAGTGGAGTCATCAATGCTCAAGTAACTGTCAACCGTCAGTCAAACTGAGTCTGGTAGGTGTAACTGAGTGTAAACTGAAGACAACTGGATTGGTAGGTGAAGAAGGGCGAGTTGCTTCCTAAAATCAAGGAAGAAGGGCGCATTAAGCAATTGGAGGGTTAAAACTAATCAGTGAGAAGCTCTCGGGGGCTGGCTAACTGAGGTCTAGGTGCTGGACTGATGACTGGGATGCATGCAAACCATAGAATGCATGCAAACCCTAAAAGTGCATGGATGAATGAAAATGTAAATGATCAAAATACTGGTGGGACTAGGATGGAGTATAGGAATATCCTAACACCCCCTCTTAATCCATCCTGGGCCCTGGTAACTAAGACCAAAGGTCACCCAATACAATGAATAATAACAATCAATAATCCAAGGAAGTGGGGAAAATTTCATGGGAAAAATACCCCCCCCTCAAAACAGACTGTAAGGCACACATAAAAAAATAAATGCTCCAAACTCAAGTAGTGTGATGCTTGGTCATATGTATGGAGGTATCTTCTTCTTGGGAAGAAGTGGATCATGCTCAAAAAAATGTGCTTGTACTTGCTCTTCAGATTGAATGTGATGAGAACAAATCCAAAAGTATGAGGATGATCCTTCAACCCGTGATTCGAATCAGCTGAGGTAGAATCAAAATCATGAATATGCAGATAGTATTTTGTCTTCTCCTTCGAACCATCATGGGTGAGATTATGCCAAAAAGAACCATCAAATAATAATTGCTTGAAATCCAAATCAGATTTAAGACTTGAAGAATAGTTTCTTGAGATCTCCTTTGAACTAGCAAGGGTGAGATCAAAACTATCATATGCATGAGAAATTATCCCAAGCGAATGGCAATGGTTTCTTGAGATCTCCTTTGAACCATAAGAGGTGAGATCAAAACCAATGGATGCATGAGAAATTATCTCAAGCGGGTGGCAATGGCCATATTCTTCAATAACCTTCTGAAAGCATGTGCTAATGATCATATAGTAGTAAATAAGAGATGATTGCTTGAGAGGAGCGAATACATTACCTCCAATAGCTGATTTTACCTCCGAAATAATCATGTGATCATGATGCAAACCAACAGACTCTGGTGCAAGAGAGGATTTAGGACCTTCTGCAATATCTAGAGTGTGAGCTGGCACAGAAAGAGAAAAAAGTTGGAGCATGAGTGGAGAATCTGCAAGTTCTTTGTGAACAACTTCAATATGAGATGATATTGGTTCATGATCTGAGAGACCATCAAGGGGAGCGAATGCATCACTTTTCTTGCTTTCGAATGGGTTTGGACCAATCCCTTCATTTTTTCTGCCAAAATTTTCATCCAGGTGAGCCCATAACTCTTTCGGAGTCCATAACTCTATTGGAGTTTCAACACCATCATGGTATTGGAAATGAAATCTTAGGTATTTAGGCAAAGAAATCATCATTTCTCCAAAGGCTCCATCACCTTTATTTAACCAATCAATCTTCTCTTCAGGGGATTCGAACTCTCTTTTAAAATGACAATCAAAGAGATCATGGATCTTCAAGTATGCTATCATTCTTGGTTTCCATTCATCATAGTTGAATGGAGAAAGAGGAGTAATTCCTGATGAATACATAGAAGCTATAGAATACCTGCAAAAACAATAGAGAATATCTGCAATTGCTACTACTGCAAGATGCAAAAAATGCTGCAACTGCTGCACTCGAAATCTTGGTAATAACCTACAAAAAACTCTCAAGAATGGAGATAAACAATACTCTCAACATGCTCTGATACCATGTGAAAATCCTCACAGAAGATCTAAGAGATGATGTGTACCTCACAAGAGTAATTATGATTATGGTTTCCATTCATCATAGTTGAATGGAGAAAGAGGAGTAATTCCTAATGAATACATAGAAGCTGTAGAATACCTGCAAAAACAATAGAGAATATCTGCAATTGCTACTACTGCAAGATGCAAAAACTGCTGCACTCGAAATCTTGGTAATAACCTGCAAAAAACTATCAAGAATGGAGATAAACAATACTCTCAACATGCTCTGATACCATGTGAAAATCCTCACAGAAGATCTAAGAGATGATGTATACCTCACAAGAGTAATTATGATTAAGCAGGAAAATAGAAGAAGAGTGATCAATGTAGTATAATGAGCAACAGAATAATAATACAGTAGAACTCAGATAGAAGCAAAAATACTTCACACACACTAATTCATTAATCATAAATGGACAAATAAATAATACAATGCATGAGGAATTCGAATGCCTAAGGTGGCAATTCGAATTAGCCTTCATGGAGTGATCAAAAGATCACTGGAGTGTCATCGGAGCACAACTGGAAGTCTTCATCATCATCAGTGGAGTCATCAATGCTCAAGTAACTGTCAACCATCAGTCAAACTGAGTCTGGTAGGTGTAACTGAGTGTAAACTGAAGACAACTGCACTGGTAGGTGAAGAAGGGTGAGTTGCTTCCTAAAATCAAGGAAGAAGGGCACATTAAGCAACTGGAGGGCTAAAACTGATCAGTGAGAAGCTCTCAGGGGCTGGCTAACTGAGGGCTAGGTGCTGGACTAATGACTGGGATGCATGCAAACCCTAAAAGTGCATGCATGACTGCAAATGTAAATGATCAAAATACTGGTGGGAGAAGGATGGAGTATAGGAATATCCTAACATTTATCACATTCTGTAGCTAGTTTTGGATTCGAATCCACCCTTAACATTTCATATCTCATTTTACATTTGCACATAGGTTAACCATTTCATCTTTATTAATGATGAAATTCATTTACATTCAGCATATGTTTTACTGTTCAAATGAGAAATAGTTCTGGTTTAAGTAGAAGCAGTATAAATGTCTTTTGCTTATGATATAGGTAGTTTATGAGTTACTTTCACTTACTTTCATGTCTAGGACCTAGATTAGCTTAAATTTGTTTACAATGTTATCATAGACTTTGTTAAATCTCAGTTTGTCTTATTTTTGAATTAGTTCAGTATTTCATTTCCAGTTTGCATTCAAGTTCCTAATTAGTCTTTCACTTTTATTTACATAGTGTTCTGATTTGGTTTAATTTCATTGTTTCAAGTTCTTTCATTTCTGCAGATAGAACAGATTAGGAACTAGTCTCAATCCAAGTTTAATAAGTTCATGTGTGTTTGATATAGATGCATTGGTCTTCAATATATAAGAGTTTTCATAACTTGGGTTTAATATAGGTTTACTTCTTAAGTTATAGATCAACTTTATTGCACTTTCATAGTTGTCCTAGATTATAGCTTGATTTGCAGTAGAGATAGCATAGGAACATTTTGTTTTTCTGCTATAGGTTTTGATTACAAGTTGATATTGATTTTAGTCATTTAAGTTCTTGTCTTGTATTTAGTTTAGTTTGCTTTTCTTGTAGTTAATGTTTTATAAACTAGTTTGAAGTATTGATAGATATCATTTGATGTTGATAGGCATGTGCATGAGTTAGATAAACATTTCATGTTTTAATTCCAAGTAATCATTAAAGATCAAATAACTTAGCATTTGTAGTTTTGTTAATCAGCATTTCATTTCAAGTACTGTAGCTAGTTTTAAAGTGTCATTTGCTTATGGATAAAGAATATATTACAATGTTTAAAATCAATTGTAATTGGTTACTTTTTAGCTTACATCTCTTTGTAGAGGTTAAACTAGATTTACTTCCATTTTGTTTCTCTGTCACATTTGAAAGTCATTTCGATACGTTTTCTCCAGTTCCTATCACATTTGATACATTTCCTCAAAATCCTCAAGGATAATGGAGTTAGGTAGCTTAGCTTAGTTTTGAGTATTTGTTAAATGCATGAGTAGTTTAATTGCTGAATTTATTAGGTTCATTAAGTAGTTGTAACCTTACTTAAGATAGTATAAGTTTCTTGCCTTTACATAGTTAGTTGTAAACTGAATCATTTCATAGATAGGTTTCTGAATTTGTTCATAGTTATTACATGGTAGCTAGTCTTTCTAATTCCTAGATTAGAGTTTGAGTAATTGATCAGTGGTTTCCATTTTCATAAGAGTAGTTTGCTTTTGATCAAGTCTTGTTTCTTAGAGTAGTATTGTTTTTATCTTTTCAATTATTGTTCATAGAGTAGAGTAGTATAGATTGATACTATTCTGATCTATTGGTTTGGTTAGGTCTAATCATCTTAGTAGTTGTATTTCTGCAGTTTGAATCGGTTTTTCATTTTGAAAGATCTTTTAATATTTTCATTATTAAATATTTCTAAGGTCGGCGTAGCCGATATCTTAGGTATCCTTCTACCTCAACATATACTTTGCCACAACTCTAAGATTACCAACCCTGGTCGATAATTAAATATTTGGTGATTCATTAAGACAATAAAACACCCAACAAGGATCCACATGGGTAGGAGGCATAATGTGGAGGATCCACATGGGTCGGATCTCTGATGTGGATCAACCGAATTAGTGCCTAACCACTAGAATTTGACCTTGGGGCTGGTAAGAGCTTAGCACCATAGTGCTAGACCTGATAGACTGTGTGAACCAAGGTTGAGAACCAATGGTATGTAGAAATGGGCTAAACCTTGTCGGTGATTGTGATCGATCGGAGGTTCCTGTGATCAATGGCCATGGCTCATAATGCATCAACAATGTGCGTGATGGTTAACAATAGGTGGGACAGCCATTGGGTAGATACCACCTATCCATTGCCATCTTTTGAATAGCAACAAAACCCCAAGCAATCTTTTCAAAACCACTTTCGTGATGAGTCGTTACCACTTTTGGTAACGAGAAACCATCGATGCATTTGTGCCCAAGGCCAAGAGGTGTGGTGACTTGGTCGCTGGTGGAGTGTGACATGGTTGCGTCACGGGGGTGACATGTAGGACTCATCTAACACATCGGCATCCTTCCATGTCAGTGAAAAATGAGTTTGGTCTTATGCATCAAATTGCATGAAATTAAAATATTTACAAAAAATGAGGGCACTACCCTCGACCCACAAAGGGAAAGCCCCTTTGACCCCCATTATTGTTTTTTGTAAATATACAAAGTTAGTTTTGGAATTTAATTGTAACTACCGGAACAATATAAAATTGGATGAATTGTGGATTATGAGGGGGATTCATAGAACTTCCAAACATTTCTAAGTCTGGAAAAAGTGGAAAAAGACAAAAGTAGTCAATTCCAGAATTTTATAAAAGGTGACTAAAGCATAAGATCATAGAACTAAAAATTGTTGAGAAATATTGGTCATATGTATTATCAGGGCCAATATAAATGTTTTTCTAGTTCTCCATAGATTGTATTCTACAGGTGCCTGAAGTTTTCTTTTGGAATTAAATGAACCTACAGGAAAAGTGTAGAACCTAGGCAAATTTGACAATTTGGAAGGATGATACCTTTTTGATATGAAATCAAAATTGCGAAGACTTATAGTTGTTGGAAATATTATCCATAGGGGAATGGTTGTACATAGTCAAATTTTGAATTGGTGATTCAAATGTTTCTATAATTTGATAAAAAAAGTGCCCGTAGCTATAATTTGACAATTGTTTTTTATCAATATGGGTATTTTCCAGAATACATGAAAATTGAGTTTTAATTTTATAAGAATGTAATAAATCTAACAAATGTGTTATATTAACACTTTTGGATATTCATAATTATATCGTAGATAGTTAAGGTTCAACATTCAAATAGTTCAGTTTAGAAACCCTTGGTCTTAATTGGGCCAAGATAATCATTGTCATGGATGATGCACATGTTCCTTGTGAAGCTGAGACATATGTCATGGGAGAGAACATACAGGTTGAGAATGCAGAGACATAATCCAATGGTAGAAGAAACCAAGTGACTGCCCCAAATATTGCATAAAACATGAGGAGCTTGAGGGTGGGACTACAAAGTTGTAAAGTAGACAATGAGAGGCTGATTAGAGCTCAAGAAAATATAATCAGGTGAATGCAACTATGCTTCAAAGTTTGACATGCATTCATAGGTGGGGTAATTGATGAACCTCAAACTCTATATGAGACCATAAGAAAGGCCAAGTATTGTTATGATAAAAAAAAAAAATAATCCATATTTCCATAAGGCATGGAAGCACAAGAAAAATGAGAAGTTTAACCAAAGGAAGAAGGGGTTCAAGCCTCCTCATTTCAGAAATCAACAAAGGAAAACACCATAGGGCATGGAAAATCCAACTAAGATGATGGGAGACAAGCCAAGAGATCTAGAAGAGCCACTTAAATGTTAGGGATGTGGAGAGGGCCATTTGCTTAGAAACCGTCCACATCAAAATGGGAGTGCAAAGCAAGTTCACAACATTCAAGAAGTTGAAACTATGGGTCAATTGGCAAGGACCGTCCCTAGAATTTATGCTGCACTAGAGAACCGCTAAGCATACCATCAATCAACTATGGTTGATATTGAAGGTAAGATTGCTAAGCAATCTATTTCTATTTTTATCGATACTAGATCTACTTATAGTTATATCACTCCTAAAATTGTTGAGATTTGTGTTTTTAAGAAAACCAAACATAATAAATCATGGTTGATCCAACTAGCCACAAGAATCAAGAGAAAAGTTAGTGAAATGGATTGACTGTTCACTTGTGCAAATATGAATATTTTTCCATTTGGTTCATATGACATTTTCATTGGAATGGACTGGTTGGAAGTGCATAGAGTTAAACTTGACTAATACAACAAGACTTTTGAATGCATTGATGAGGAAGGAAACCCAAGGATTGTAAAAGGCATTCTGAAGGTATTTTATGTTAGGCATATTTCATCCATGCAGCTAAAGAAGTTCTGTAGGAAAGGTTGTCAATTGTATGCAGCCCATGTTTTAAATAAAACGGAAAATGAAATTCCCAAGTTAGAGGTGTAACAACCCGAAAAATTACAAAAATTTAATTTTTTTTAAAGTAGCAATAAATACTGAAATTGCTAATGCGGAAAATAAAATAGTTACTAATCTTTTAACTAATGGCCAATTACGATAACGACAAATCATACATTATAACACAAAATTCATCTTTAGTTCTACTTGTGTTTAATTGTAATCTACATGCTGTAATTAAGTTGATCTTGTGATATATTTTCTTGATCAAGTACTGACAGTTGTTCTTGGATGATGATGAAGGGGTCCTACTAGGTACCCTGAGGTTTACTTAGCTATGTTTAGCTAAAGCATTTGAACCTGTTTTCTTTGCGCATATACGCAGGTAAGAGTATTATGACAATTTCAAGTGTTACAAGCAATTCTAATTATATTTTTCAGTTAGCCATCAATGCTTATAGTAACTCTAAGCAATTCCCTGTATGAGTTAATAATGGTATGGATCATTGTCCTATTTCTCGTTTACGTGCTAGTTTACAATTTATAAGTGTTATTAGAATCCTGTCACTATTTCACCATTTTGTAAGTAGTGGTAATATCATGTGCATTATACTTACACTATGAATTCTTGATTATGTTCTAGATTCCAATATACACATGGATTCACTTGAAATCATCAAAATAACTATATTAGGTTCTACAATTCTCAATTTATAATTTATGAAGAGTCATTCTAATCTAGCAAATATTATGATTATAATTGCGATGATACTATTGTCAATTGCAACATTATAGGATTTAGATCTTTTTAATTTAATGTTTATGCTATGTAATCTTTGTCAAAGAGACGACAATGTGTACAAACATTATGATGTGAAAAAAAATGAAACCTAGACTTATACATTAAGTATCAAAGGCCTTCTATAATCAACGATCTTTATCAAATGAGAAACAATATACCAAATATATAAACTATGCATTCGATTGACCAACACTTTGGAAAATGATATGAATTATACGTTTTAACCTTACGTCTTGGCACTGACATGTGATATGATAGGGTAATGAACATAATGGTGTTACAAGCTGGCAGTCTGTCAAAACCGGTCTTGGCATTTAAGTCATCTACATGTTATGTGTAGTGGAAATCTTAGGTGGATGCCCTCGTGGTTGTAGGTCACGTGATTGAGTTTACAAACTTGTAATAACATGCCGAGATGTAGAATGCTTTGTCCCTTGGTCTACTTAGTTGGCAATATGGTGGACATGATAATAAATATGGCATTTAAACATGGTTGTTTCCCAAACTTCGACGTGCATTGTTGGCTTCTTCTCCATTGTTGATCTCACGTGTTCTTGGTTTTTGGAATGAAACCCTAATCTTTCATTTTATCGTTGAAGTAATTTCTTTGGCTTTCATTTCACTTGGTAGTGGTAGGGTGGAGAGGCCGACCACTTGCAGCAATGTAGGGTTTGGTAGTTTGCTTCTCGGAGGACTCCTTCACCGAGTTCGATCCTTGGACCTGTTGGCAACCTTAAAAGTTTCTCAGGTGCTTGCGTATCTCATACAGAGCCGAGTCTCTTTGTATATTTGAATGGTGTAAAGGAATAAAATCAGATAGATTTTGAACCAGGTTTCGATACTTCTGTCCTACGATAAAGGGTTGCTAAATTTAAACTCTCCGTGTTATAAGGTGGCTCCATCGTCTGGTTTGCTGGAGGTGTCTCTTACTCCAGAGCTATGTCATTGAGGTAATGTTTCAATAATTGAAAAGATAGTGTTATTTGGAATGTTCAAGTTGAACTCTGCATTTTCACTGTTTAAACTCTCGATGATTTTTATGGCAGGTTCAGCTTCGTCGAATAGTTACTAGGTTTGAAAGCTTGATGGGAATTGCTGCTCGACCACCTGGTAAGCCTCGGTGGTTCTTACTCTTCGTAGGTTCTCCTGGCCTGTTGTGGCCGATGCTTGATGTTGGACGAGAGTTGGTGTTTAGTTCTTGGCAAGGTTTTTGACCAATGTTTAAGATTTTGAGAGTCCAAGATAGGTGTTTTGAGATTGGAACCCTTGGCTTGTTTTGTTACCCTACTCTGCAGCGTTTCGCTGTGACTTTTATTGAAATGTAAACTTGTTTATTATGTAATGTCAAAGGGATGAACCCTTGGTCGAATTTATTGGAAAGATAGTATTAAGAAAAATTTAAATAGTTTTTGTGCAATGTATGAGTTTCAATTCGTCAATGTTTGAGTAATTTAAACAGCGTTTTGGTGAAAGTCTAGAGTTTAGAGTTAATCGTTTATGCAAAATAAAAGTCCTATGCTACAATGTTAAGTCTTTTGTTTAAAGTGATGATAAGAGACTGAGTTTGCATTAATCATAACTTAAAATGGTTTCTATGCGGTTTCTTTGTTTATATAAAAGTTGATATTCGGCTAGAAAATACAGTGTTGATTTAGGCCGAGAGCCGTGGGTTAAGTTCGAAATCGAGAAACCTTGTGTTTAAATGGTTTAGGTCGAAAATGGGATGGTGATACGACTCAGTTTTTTTTTTAACAAACCCTATCTTAAAGAATAATACGATTGATAACAAAAATAATAATACTATTGTCTGGACTTTATCTTGTATAGCTAGCTATCGTGATGTGATAATATATAGATAAAAAAATAGTAATATGTTTGGTTTAGAAACTAATAATAACTGAATTAATATTTCGAATATAAGGGTTTAACCGTCGACTAGTTATGGACCTGTCATGATATTGTAAAAGATTTGTTTTCTCTATTGAGCTAGGGTTTTGCCTATGATAGAAAATATTTGTAATTAATACTAAATTAAAATATGAAATATGAATACTGCAATGAAAATATAAATATACAGTGAAGCTATTATTTGGGAATGATAAATATCTATTTATCATCAAGTAGTGTGTAGCAAATATGTATAAAGGATTATTTAAATTTGCAGCTGTTAAAATCATAGAAAGTATGATGCCTAAAAAAAATAGAATTATAACACTCTACTGTTGGAAGGAATAGAATTTACTGCACAAGTTTTTTTTAAACTAGATATTAATAATCGAAATCCTAGTTTTCTGTGTAGAAATGAAATGTTTTACTTTTGTTACTAAGTAAAATGCTTTAATTTCTGTTTTATGATATACTGTTCTATTCTCTGATTTTAGACATGTATAATTGAAATTGCAGAATTAAAGGAAATACTACAGTGTTAGTCTATCCAATCACTTGGCATTCTGCCCATCAATCATCTGACCTAATTCTAATTCTCTGTACTAGAGTACTATACAGAAAACAGTATGGAAAAAATACAGAGGATATATTTTATCAATCATATCATTTACTTAACCATCATTATACAAAATCATACTTAGGTCAGAAACTGAAAACAATTGCTTCTGTATGTCATTAATTGTAAATACTAAACCTACAATTGTAGAAAATCATTTAATTGTAAACAATAAGACAGAATAGTAGAACCTGATTGAATGTAGGAGAAACAAACAACCCAAGGAGCCTGTTCCACCCAACCTACTCCTGAGTACAGCCAAATTACTTGCCTTAGGACCCCCGAGCTTGTTCACTGAACCACTAAAAAGAAGAATCTTTAGAAGCTTTAGGTCATCAAATTGCAGCAGCAATTTGGATCATTCAATCCTATAGACTTAGCAGTCAAAGAGACCTGCACCAGCATCTCTGGTTCCCTTCTCAAAAATTTCAGTAGCTGACAATGCACTTCCACTTAGCCTCCCTATTCGAATCTCTCAGTGATCACCTGATACAATTGAGGAATTATTTCTGCAGAAAATAATGTAGATCTCCCTGCTCAATTCGAATTGCCTTATCTAGGCTGCCTAGGCCTTTTTAGTGGTTAACCTGGTCATTAATGAGCTAACAGCTCTGTTTCACCCACCTGGGGGATAATGCCACAATTTTAGGGGTTGTTGTCCCATAACCAATAGCTAGTGGTGGAGTGCAGATGCTGACATCTGTCCCATGCCTTCTAACAGCTTCCATTCCTCCTAGTGGGTCAGTGAGCACTCATTTAACAGTTCCCTTGGGTGTTTGTCTCCTGTTTTAATTTATTAAATAATAAAATATGTTTATTACAATCATCCTTGACCAGATTTCGTCATAATTACAAAACTTTGTAATTATAATTTAACATAATGTTTTTGCAATTAAAATAAATAGTCTCAAAATTTGTGTAGGTGACAAGAGGACTATCATGTGTTGCAAGAATTCAACGATGTGTTTCTCGATGAAGTGCCAAGACTTCCTCCAAACATGAACATTGATTTAACAATTGATCCTGTGCCATGAGTTGCACTAGTGTCTAAGACACCTTATAGAATGAGTACACCAAAATTATTAGAGCTAAAAATACAATTTCAGTAATTATTGAAAAAGAAGTACATTCGGTCAAGTGTGTCTCCGTGGGGAGCACCTGTACTATTTGTGAATAAGAATGATGGAATGCTAGGGTTATGTATTGATTACAAGCATATGAATAAAGTTACAGTGAATAACAAGTACCCATTTCCTAAAATTGATGGTCATTTTGATCAAATAAGGGAAACAAGTATTTTTGAAGATTGACTTGAGGTCTAGATACCATCAGGTAAGAATCAAGGAGGAAGATATTCACAAGACAACCTTTAGAACAAGGTATGGACACTATGAATTTGTGGTGGTGCCATTTGGTCTCACCAATGCACCATCTACTTTCATGTGTCTCATGAATAGTGTCTTCAACATGTATTTGGACAAGTTTTTTCTTGTTTTTTTAGATGACATTCTTACTTTAAGAATGAAGAAGATCATGAGGAACATTTGAGAATGGATTTTCAATTGCTAAGGGAGCATCATTTTATGCAAAGCTAAACAAACACTACAAGGAAAAGACCCTCTAACAAAGGTTTTTGTGGATCCTCCTCTTTAAAGAACCCAAATTTTCGTTTATAATGGAGGTCACTAGTGGAGGTGAGTGGGCAAAGGTTTTAGCGGATGTTTTTTATTGATGGGTTGTATAGAAAAAACACACCAGTGCATATAATATGAGGGCGCACTGATGCTGACATAAATCACGTGGCACTGCGACTGTAGACACCAATAAGTGAAAAAAACTAAAAATTTTCAGCTAGTGCATTTAAAAAACTAAAGCGCACTTGTACATAAAATGGATTGGAGTGGTATACATTTGGAAGCATTGCTTTAGGGTTTAAAAAATCAAAATTAAAAACCATGAATTATATTAATTTTTAACTACAGTGCAGTTGTGCTACAAAACAACATCGGTGCGTTTGTATATCGTGCGCACCACAGTAAGGTTAATTAATTTTTTACCGAAATAGAAAACCTAACACATTAATTTTTTATTTTTAATTCACATTGCCAATGCGGTTGTTGTAGATAAACGCACCGATGCTTTATAGATTCAGGAGCACCACTCTAGGGTTAAAAAAATCGAAATTAAAAACCACATATTATATTATTTTATTATTATTAATTTTTATCTATGGTGCGGTTGTTCAACAGAACAACAATGATGTGTTTAGAATTGAGCGCACTGCATTTGGGTTTAATAAAAAATTTACTGAGAGAAAAAAACCTATCACATTCATTTTTTTATTTTTTAATTCCATTTCTGGTGCAGTTTTTGTAGATAAACGCACCGATGATGTATAGCTTCGGGAGCACGACTTTAAGGTTAAGAATATTGAAAATTAAAAACCACAGATTATATTAATTTTATTTTTTTTATTTTTATTTGCTGTGCGTTTTGGCTACAAAAAATCACCAGTGCATTTGGTTATCGAGCACACTGGAGCAAGGTTAAATAAAAGAAAAGTATTGAATTGAAAAACCCATTTTTACCATCTCTATAGTGCTTTTGACCCTCCGAGCATCGCTTTCATACATTCCTTGCTTAGATTCCCTACCATCCATGCTCCACGTGGTTGCATTGCTAGATTCCATTGCTTGTTAAGTGGATTTTGAATTTTGCGAAACAATGGGAAAAAATGAAATTTGGTGTACATCGCTACCATGCCTCCTTGACGCGCAAGGGAACAACTAAACTCTTTGTGACCTCCTAATTTAATTTTTGAGTAGATTCAAATTTAAAATTGAGCTTTATTTTCCCTTTAATTTAAAAAAATGAAAAAAATTGTGCGGTGCATTCAAGCCATTCGGCTCGCACCTCCCATCGGCGCACTCTATAAATTTACCAAGAGGACCATTGATAATGCATTTTGATTTGTAGTGCACCACAAACATTATGCACTTTAATGTGCAAAACACACCACTAAACTAAATTTAAAAAAAACACAATCTTAACCAATGCACATTCTAAACATGAACGCACTATACAAACGGTTCGCTGACGTGTAATAGGTGCATCATTATCCCTAAATTTTTTACAAAACTCACAAAGGGATGCACCAACTATGAATTCTGTATTAGTATGTGTGCACCACTACTGGTGCAATAATGTGTCCTCAATGCACTGATGCTTCCTATTGATGGATGCACCAGCAAACTAAAAATTAAAAAAAAAAACCACGTTAACTAGTGTGCATTGTAAACAAGAATGCACTAGATAGATGGTGCATTGATGTGTAATAGGTGCAATATAATTGATTCTGATGGATATAGGTGGCCACCCACCTATTCCACTATCTCAAAACAATTTTCCATTTTGACAATTTTCTAGTAATTTTTCTACGGTTTTTCGGGTCCTAAACTTCATAGGCCATTTTGAGGCCCTAAACGATGTTTTTGGTGATTCAAGGGTCTAATAATTGACTTTGGTATGCATTTTCCCAAGTTGAAATTTGTAGAGCTCAGACAGAGCTTTCCAATGAGCTATCGAGCACCCCAAACATAGATCATATGCAAAAGTTATAATGACCCTAGGCAATTGATTGTTTAACTAACCACCTTGGGGCCACAAACTTTATGACAGTTCATCTTCTAGGGTTAGGCTTTTGGATTTTTAGGGTTCATTACCTAGTTCTTATGATAAATAATCCCTTTCAACCTCTTTTTCTATTCAGCTTGTCACGAATGAATGTAGCCTCCACATCTCTTCTTAGAGATATAGCTACCACCATTCTAGCTACTTTTATTTTACAGTCTATTATGTTTCATTCGTTTTAATAGAATCTTAGTTTACTGTATCACTGTGTTTCTTGCAATATATCTGTGTATGTGAATATATACATGCTCTTACATTTCGTTCCCACATAAATTCGGATCAGTGGTATCATAGCAGTTTGCTCTTGTGGTTTCTCAGTGCATGTCGTTGATGAGATCTGAATATCGAGAGTTGGGCCTTGAATTAGTTGAGCTTGGGTAAAACCACTCTTGTTGGCCTAAGCAACCTCACATGGTGTGAGAATAAAAGAGAGATGATGGAGTAGGATATCCTATTAAGTCGTTTCTCAAGGAATCCCTTGCGTGACAGAGGAACGAGATGATGGATAATTTGGCCGAGATCCTTTGACGAATGTCGATGGTGGCAGATGCACCTTTAACAAGCAGTCGTTTCAGAGTTGCGACTCCCTTGAAGGTACAAGTTAACTTTGATATCCCCTTATTTGAAGGAAAGATAGATGCATATGCTTTGGAGAAATGGTTAGGTCTGTTAGAGGTTTACTTCTCTGTTCAAAATTTTTTCGACAACGAAAATATCACCTTTGCGCTTCTTAAATCCTTCCCCCATATTAAAGATTGGTGGGATGGGTTTTGCGAGAGGCATGCGAAGGATGAGTCTGAAATATTCAGGACAAAACCTAGTTGGGCAACTTTTATCGATGTTGTCCAGGAGGAATTATACCCTGTCAAAAACTATGATGACCAGTACACTAGGTGGATGACTTTGCGCTAGGAAAGAGACCAGACGGTGCTGGAGTTTACCAACATATTCCACACCCTGCGCTCAAAGCTGGGTATTAGAGACTCCGAATGGAACTTGGTCCTAAAATACTACAATGGCATACATAGGTACATTCAGATAGAGATGGATTCCCTGGATATATCCTCACTAGGAGCTTCTTATCGATACGTTGTCTAGATCGAGCAAATATTTAAGCAAAAGAATAAGTGGGAGTTTGGGTTTACAAATAAATAGCAATAGAAGCCTAGCAAAGGTGACCCCAACTTACAAAGCAGAGGACAAACCAAGGATGACCAAAATCCCGACAACTATCCCAAACCACAGGAAAGGAAGGGTAATGGGAAATTGAAGAAGGACGTCAGCAAGTGGAGCGAGTTCCACAAAATCCCCTAGCACAACACTGATGAATGCCACTCAAAACAATCGTTGTTGGATAAGACTAAATCCCCAGTGCTGGACTCTGGATCAAACTTTGATTCAGATCAAGAAAAGGGAAAGCAGATCATTAATGAGGAACCTAGTTCCACCATTGCAACTGTAAAGATCCAACTAGAATAGTCGGAGGAGCCAAAGGAAGTGGATCACCTCTTCCATTCACAACTTTGTGTGCAGGGGAATCCGCTACATTTCATTGTTGATAGTGGTAGCCAGAAGAACCTCATCTCAGTCGAGTTCATCGAAATATTGAAGCTACCGACGATTCCCCACCCCCAACCATGCACCATCGGTTGGTTGAGCCAAGGACGAGACATCCACATCTTTTAACAATGTTATATATCCTATGGAATCAATCCCTTCAAAGACGAGGTAATGTGTGATGTTTCCCCACTTGAATTTTGTGATGTTCTTTTAGGACAACCATATATGTGGAAATGCCATGCTATGTATGAGTCTAAACCTTGTAGTGTCATCATTACCTTGGGAAATCAACTCTACAAGATATTGGAGACAATTCCCATCACAACAAAGCAATGCAAGAAGGTAATCTCCTAGACATAGAAATTCATCCTCTTTATGATTTGTTTTGAAGGTTAACAAAAGATCATGGCAATGACCACCACCTCTACACTAGGTCTCTACACACAACAAAAGCAGGTGGACAAGATAGTGCAAGCATATCGAGCCATCTTCATTACACCTATCAGGGTTCCATTACATTGCCAGGTCAAGCATTCAATTGATTTGATCCCTGGGGTCCCTTTACCGAATGGGCTAGTATATAAGCATCCCCTCATGAAAAATGAAGAAATCAAATGCCATATTCAAGAATTAATCCAAAAGGGGCACATTCGACCCAGCTCCTCACCTTGTGGGAGCCCAATTGTGTTGGTACAGAAGAAATATGGGACATGGCGACTCTGTATTGACTATCGAGCTCTAAACAAGATCAAAGTTAGGAACCAATATCCCATACCCCAGATCGATGAACTTCTTGAACAACTTAAGGGTGCCAAATATTTTAGTAAGATTGATATGAAGTCTGGATATCATCAGGTGCAAATTGAGTAGACCCATGTCTAGTATATTTCCTTCAAATCTCAGGAAGGCCTTTTTGAGTGGTTGGTCATGCCTTTCAGCTTGACTAATGCTCCAAAAACCTTCATGAGGATGATGGAAGATATTCCTTAACCATTCACCAATTATTTTGTGGTCATATATCTAGATGATATCCTCATCTACAACAGAACATGGTCAGGACATTTGCAACATATCCACTAGGTCTTCAGCATCCTGCAACAACACAAGTTATATGCCAATCTAGAGAAGTGCTCATTTGGCATGGAGAGGGTTCAGTATCTGGGATACATCATGGATGAACGTGGTGTGCATGTGGATCCGACCAAGATCCAATCCATTTGTGATTAGCCAACCTCGACAACCCTAAAAAAGATTCGCATCTTCATAGGCCTTTCCAACTTCTATCGCAGATTTGCGTTGGGATTATCTAATATTGCTTGGTCCCTTAGCGAGGTGGCGAAAGGGGGATCTAAGGCCAAGCTTTTCTGGCCCAATAAACGACAAAAAGCATTTGAAAAGTTGAAGCAACGCTTATGTTCATCTCCCGTCCTTACCTTACCAGATCTGCAACAACACTTTGAGATTGAGATAGATGCTTTAGACTATGCTGTTGGTGCAATCCTCACTCAACATGTCCATCCAATGGCATATAACAATGAGACACTTTCAGATACAATTCTCAATCACCCCACCTATGACAAGGAAATGTATTCCATTGTCCAAGCCTGTCACCAATGGAAGCATTGCATCCTAGGAAAATAGATGATCATCCACATTGATCACAAGACCCTGTAGTTCATGCAAACCCAAGGAAAGTTACATAATGACCACCACCAAAAGTGGTCCACCTACTTGCAGCAATTCCACCTGAACATTAAATATAAGAAGGGCAACACAAATCGAGTCACCGATTCCCTCAATCGACCTCCAGTAGTAGAACTAACCATGGTGCTCAACTCTTGTGGCCACGAGACCTCCGGGTGGCCTCAACTATATGGTAGTGGTCCCTAATTTGCTTCCATCTATCCAACCTTATGTGTAGGCACACCAGTGGTATAATTTCATCTCTAGGAAGGATTGTTATGCCACCTGGGCCATCTCTGCGTTCCTTCAAGCGAGTGTGCAAAGCAGATTTGGGAAGTGCATTACAATCGGGTGGCAGGGGAATTTGCACCGAAAAGATAGTGGCAGTATTCTAGAAGTATTTTTATTGGCCCAAGCTCTGACAAGATGTCGACTGATATATCAGATCCTACACTGCTTGTACCTTCGCGAAACCTGCCATCAAGAAGTAGGGGTTGTACACCCCTCTGCCTACTCCCAATGTAAGGACATGTTCCTAGGTCTCTTGTTTCTTAATAAAATCAAAGACTTTTACGGTTACATCCTGGTTCATGTTTCTGTTTTGTTTTCCTAGTTTATGTTAAATTTCATGCCTGTAAAAACAAGGGGTTTTACATGCCAGTAACAATATGATGTTTTTCTTTTAAAATTTCTAGATTTATTATCGAACGTACATGTGCATCAGTATATAAATCTATTTATGCATGTATTTCAGATAAATATGTTTAAAAAAACTAACATAACCTAAAAATTACAGAGTTAGAAATGATTATTATACTTGTAGGAAAAAAACCTTTAGATAGCTAGTAGATCCCTTGCTGCTCCTTTTTCCTTGTTGTATTCCCTGCAACCAAAAGCTTTCCCGAACCCAAGAAACTCATCTAACCAGAAAACCTGCTATGCCACCCTTCCAACTGGAGAGGTCTCGCCGACCACCCAGCTCCAAAAGTTCCCCTTTGGACCCCTGAGCCCCAACCGAGTACAAGCCAACCGGTTTCCCTTCTAAAATTTCTCCAACAATTCCCTCTCTTCTGCTCTGCAACTCTTCTATCCTTCTCCTAAAATACCAACATGCAAAGATGCCCTCTCCCCCAAATCTACTCTCGACCTTATTATCCTTCCTTTTCCGAATCTCCCCCCCTTCAATTACTACCCTTATCCCCCCATCATTAATGTTCTCCATCCAAGTCTTTTCTCAAGCCCATCCCTTTGACTCTTATTAATAATTAAAATAGTATATAATGTGTTGGTCGGGGTCACCTGCCAACCGTCACTTCTCATTAAATAAATCTTATCCTTTTTAATTCCTTTTACCATTTGTTGACTTATAATTCAACATTTCACAATTTAATTTACTATTTTTTTTCATTTATAACTCCAAAACATATTTTATCGCATTGTTTTATAATTTGAATACGATAACTATTATGAGTTTACCCTATAATTTAAATGACGGTTAATTCATAATAATTATGATTAATCTCCTCGGGTTTATACACAATGTTATTAGTGAAATTTATATAAAATTTGGTGAATAAATATCCACAATTCAACCGACCTTCATCTCCGACACAATCACAATTAATTATACTTAAAATGGATCAATATATATTTATATTAATTAAATAATATTATCTAAGACTTAATCAAACTCATTCACCTAGTACCATATTAATTACACCTTAGTTTATAATTAAACTAATTAACAATTATTACTTAAGATAATAATAGTCTCATTAATATTAATTAACATTATTAACACATAGCTAATTTAAGGAATTAAGTTAATAATATTTTTAATCAATATTATTAACACCATTATCATTTAACAACGACGTAATTAAACTAACTCATATCATTAACACTTATTTAACATTCCGTAGCCAATCACTCTATTCAATCAATGAAATGAATAACAATCTTATTAACATCATTAACATTAATAATTAACCCTAACCTTCATTGATCAACCGTTCATTGAATAATTTCAACTTAACTTATTAAGTTAATTTATTACTTAAGCACAAGCGAGTGCACAGTGATAATTTATATTTACAACACATCCAAGAAAAATTTCAATAGATAATTCATATATTCAAGTAGACGAGCTATGAAAGTGTAGCTAAGGCTTGCATAGATTGCGTAGGTACACTAGCAGTACTAAATCACACACATCATTCATAATCATAAAATTTATTGTTTACTGACATAGGTTTAAGCATAGTTTGCAAGGTACAATATTTTACCTAACAACATGTTATTAACTTATGAATAATTCGTACATTACTAAGTTACGACACATAATTCAATCAAAGGTTTTCAACATATTACATAGCTAAACCAAGTTTACTTCCCGTCTTCAAGCTACACCTATCTACTTACATCGTCTAGCTAGTTCACAACGAAATTCCACATCATATCCTTCCTCTGCTGGACTACCCTGAAGTGTCAATCCATGTCCGGCTCCAATTAGAACCCGTAAGCGGAAGTGTCGACTACATCAACCAAGATTCCCTAGTAGGAAACCACCAGTCATCATCACACACCTTAGGGAGCGCGCCATAGCACAACCCTCCCTTGACTCTGGGTTTCGGGGATAAATGGTGGGTAAAGCCTCCACCCCCCTAATGGAACAAGGGACTACATCTACATTGACATAAAAAATGCATTGCAACTTGTACTCAGTTTGTCAGCGTATAACCAATCTGGGTGGTTGAGTTTCCTGAAACCCTACCCCACCCATACATCATGATAAACAACATAATAATCATGCGAAAATAAATAATGCATCACTTGCACACCATTTATCTTTTGGAGTCCGACTACTTTACCAAGTGGGTAGAGGCTATGCCTACATACAAAGAAGATGGTGAAATTGTCGCACTCTTTATGTTCAACCATATCATTGCGTGATTCAGAGTCTCTCAAGCCATCGTCATCGATCATGGATCACATTTTCAAAACAAGATGGTGGATGAACTAAGTGCTAGACTGGGTTTTCGGCATGAACACTCAACTCCCTACTACCCTCAATCCAATGGACAAGTAGAGGCCATTAACACGGTCTTTAAAACCATGATACACTGTATGGTGGGAACACACAAGTCCAACTAGCATACCATGCTTTTTTCATCCCTATAGGTGTACAGGACTTTCATTAAAATTGCCATTGGTTTTACACCCTTTCAATTGGTCTATGGATTAGAGGAAGTATTACCTATCGAGTGTGAGATTCCATTGCTAAAAATCATTGTCGAACTCTTATCAAACACCACTGCCGAGGAAGAACGATTTCTATACTTGGAAAAAATTGATGAAACCCGCCGTGATGCAGCTCTGGATAATGAAGCACACAATAAACGCATCAAGGCCCAGTACGATAAATCAATAAAACCTCATATCTTCAACGAGGGTGACTTGGTCCTTACTTATGACCAAAAACACGATAAGCTGGGGGCATGCAAACTTGATTCTATGTGGCATGGTCCATATGTGGTAAAACACGTTTTGGAAAAGGGAGCATACGAACTAGAGGATTATGACGGGATATATTTTGGGGAGCCTTGCAATGGGATCTACCTAAAGCGGTACTATGCCTAAATCATTTACGCATTGATACTTTGTATATACTGTACATGACGTGTGTTTTGTTTGGTGTGACACTTTACTTTTAGTGTGCTGGGATCTTATCATTGCGCTTATACCATGTTCTTCCTGGATGTGCAAATGGAAACATGCTTTGGATTCACAGACGGCGCTAGCCAACACACTCGCAATATCGCTTCGGCAGCTTGGGTACTCTATTCCCTTGCCGGCGAGCTGATTAGTTCAGGAGGAACTTGCTTAGGGTTTGCAACCAACAATGCCACCAAGTATCATGCAGTAATTGGACTATTGATTGATGCCTATTCCTTGGGTGTGGACAACCTTGTTATCTATATCAATTCGCAATTAGTGGTCTCCCATCTCAACCGTGTCTACGCTATCCGCGACACCATATTACTCCGTCTATTCAGGCGAGTACGTCTCTTGGAGAGTGTTGAAGCCTCGGTTATGTAGGTTGTTGGAATGGGTTCCAAGGCTAACAATAAAGGGTGAAAACCCAATCTGAAAGGCTTCAAAAAGATCTGTGCAAGAGCAGTTCTATCCCCATACTGTTTGGTATGGTTAACTCCCACAGATATAAAGGCCTCTGTTGGAACTTATGGAGTTTGATCCTGAAAGGATTTGTCTTCCTGTGAAGGAAGATTGAAGAATTTCTATTTATAGAAGTGAATTTACTTTTAAAAGAAATCTAATCTAAGTCAGATCTAATTTAAAGAAAGGTGTTTTGTTTATGTGCAGGATAACTTGATCTGAAGTTTAATAAGTCCTTTCACCAGTTTGACATAAATGTAAAATTGGATATTTTACTCATTAACTTAAGATAAAACTAGAAGATAAAAATCAAGATGGTAACTTAAGTATTAGGCACATGCAAGATTACCTTCTATCTGAAATGCCAATTGAAAAATTAACATTAACTTAATAATCTCTGTTAATCATTTGCACAAATAGATAAATGTTTTAATTAAATAAATTCATTTAAAACATAAAGACACACAAATAATGAGTTAAGAGAAATCTAAACTGTAGATCAATGTATGGATTATTGATTGCAAAAAATTAAAACAGTGTTCTTTCATAAGTTGAAGTGAAAATCAAAACTCATCAAAGAAATTTGATAAATTGACAAAAGAGATCACCAGATAAAACTAACTGTATTTTTTCAAGGCTGCAAAACATTACAATCTCTTACAAATAAGAGTCTCTCTAGTACTCTTTCGATGATTCTCCCCCCCCCCAATGAGACCTCTATCCTTTAAATAATAATTACAAAATAGATACAAAGGACAAAATTCCCAACAAACAGGGATTACAAAATCAAACTAATCTAAGAATGACCAAGGGAATCTTGCCACTTGGTCCAAACTTCGACAAACTTATCTAGAACTGGATAATTAGATGACTCGAGGCCCAACTGGACATCACAAGTAAAGGAATCCATCTCATTCTTGGCTAACTTATGCCAAGTGCGTAGAAAAATATGGATCTTGCCTTCTAAGCTGATAGGTTGCTTTATGAACTTTTCAACTTCTGAAATGCCTATGTACTCGAGCTGTTGAATCTGCTCTTTGACCTTCTCACATTTGGTATCAACATGTTCAATCATCAACTTTGGTGAACAAACCTTCTCAATGAGATCCATAGTAGGAAACTGTAGCTTGAGCATGATATTATCTGCAGCATACCATCTCCTCCCAAAGATGGCTTGTGCTTTCTAGATTGTTTCTTCAACCATGTCAGAAACATTCTGCCAGGAATTCAAATATTTTCTGATTCTTCTGAACTTGAAGCTATCAAAAACTGGGATGTCCTCTGGTTTGTCTTTGATATACCTCTACCGTTCAACAACGTCATCATAAGCTTTAGAAGCTTGTTTTCTTTTCTCAATACATTGTTCAAGGACAACAGACATTCTCCCAAAAGCACCATGAGTTTCCTGAATGTTATTCAGGGAATTGAACAATTCAACTAAGAGTTCACGATTCTCCTCATTCACTTTACTAGCCAAGTCTTTGAACTCTTCCTGAGAAAACCTAGAGAGAGAAGAAAAGGATGAACTTTCAGTTGCATCCTTTAACTATTGTTCCAATATTTCTATTTTCTCCACATTTGCAGTGTTAAGGACTTGTGCATCTTGTAGTTCCTCCTTAAGAGAAGTATTTTGTTCTTGCAAATCATTTAGCTGATTTTCATATTGATTCTTTAATCCATGAATTTGAGATTCATGCTCTTGATTGAATTTAACCATTTGCTCCTATAGCTTCTTCAACTCCTCTTTCTTGGTGTCAATCTCTCTAATCAGAGAGGTCACTGTATCAAAATTAGCTCTAGCAAATGCACCCATAGCTACTGCAGTTTATAATGCTTCCTATTGGATATCATCAGACTGTCTAGCCCAAATTATCTGATTAGGAACAAGTGCTTGCAACACAGCTGATCCCCTGCTTATCTTGTTACCTCTTCTGATCACTGCTTTTGCTGTCTTGCTGTAAAAGTAATCCCCAAGGGGAACCACAACATCATCTTCAGGATCAGCTGTCAACTCAGCTGCATTTGTAATAATGTTACTTGTTGGAGATATGATACTGTAACCTGTGGCAACCAAAGGAGTTGTTTGAGTGACAGTGGTATTAGGGATAGACATGCTAATCTGAGAGGTAGATATCAAAGGGGCCGTGGCAACATAAAGTGAAGGTGGAGAAGGAGGAGAAGTAAACATAGTGGAAAATTCTGCAAGGGAGGTTGAGACAACAGTAAGTGATGGCTGCAGAGAAACAATTGAAAGATGGATCTCTGAGACTGTTGGTGGTAGAGTGACAGGTGGAATTGGCAAAGTCGAAGGTGAAGTAGTGATGGAGGTCAGTGCAACAAAAATTTGAGATGTGGTGGATGGTGGTAACACAGCCTCAAAAGATGGAATGGTAGGAAGTTGAACAGAGGATATGGAAGTAAGCTCAATAGAAGAGAGTGAAGGTGCAACAGTTGATGTTTCAGCAGTAGAAGTGACTTCATCAAAATGGTGATCTTGAATGGGATCCTTTATGACTATGTTGTCAAGCAAATCAACATCTTCCTGATAATTTTCAGTTATCTCATGTACAACAGGCATAGGAGGAAGTCTTTCATCTTCTCCATCACTATCCACAATGTTCAGTGTAGGAATCTGAGATGTAGAGATCTGAATTTTCTGCATTTTGGCTTGGTTACTTGCAACCACTTGAGTATCATTGGTTGGGTTACTGGCAGCAATCACTTGAGTGTCAAGAATTGAAGTCATATGTGCCAACTCTTTATTCAACTCACCAGATGACTGAATTAGGGTCTTCTTTGTCTGTTGAACATCTTCTACAAGGCCCTTACCTTTGTCTCCATCTAGATATGTCAACATGAGAGGAGTAGCTGCCTTTTGTGCTTCTTTTTCTTCCCTTTCCTTTCTGACCTACTCTACCAGTTGCAGCTCCATTCTCCTGTAAGTCAAAACCTTAGTCTTGAGCTCTTTCTGGTATTGAAGGATGAAACTCTACTCTTCTTTAGTCTTATCCCTAACCAGGACTTCATAAAATAGATTTTCTCCTTGATAAATGGAATCATCAGGAGCAACCTCATGCACATATGTTGTTTTCATATGTTCTTGGGAAAAATGGGCAGCCAAGAATCCTTTGGGATCATGCATTCTCTTTGTGGCCTGTCCCAAATTTAATGAAACCATCTTGTTTCCCATAACTGTAGCATATGTTGATGTTGGAATGACCAGAGGCCCAAGGTTCAGAGGAAATTTAGGCCATCCCTTTCTTTTGGGTCCAGTCAACTTGAGGAATACCCCATCTGTCACAGTCTGGAAGGCTATTTCTTCAAGGAGTAGTCTGTCCGGGACTATCCTTGGCAGCAGATGTACTTTGTTACTTCCCCAAACTCTGACATAGGAGAATAATTCTCCCACATACCAGTCACCAATAGTGTTAATGAGAGTTCTAGCATCAGGAGAGAAGGCTGGTGCATATTCCTTGAATATCTGATGATAAATTGTACCAAAGAAGTGATCACAAATATCATATAAAAAAGGAACAAAATTGTTCTCCCATAATGCTGAACAGTAAATGTGGACAGGGGGAGTTGAAAGTGTCCAATTCCATCCCATGAAAGGGTACTGGAATTATGAGCAGAACACATCAATAACATATGCTGAATAAAAGAAAGAGGGCTTTCTTGTAGATGGTGTCTTCTGATACCGCTCAATTGCTAACTTAACTCCACTGAGAGAACTGAGGCCCAATTAAATGATTCTCCAGTTGTAAGAACGTGATGGGCCACAGGCGCCCACTCGGATTTGAACATGGAAAAATTAGGTAGACCATATAACCTGCAGAGCATGGCTGCTAAGAGGGAATAAGGTTCCTTAAACCATGAAATAGGGTACAGGTTATCGGCCTTAGGTATGAATTTGGCAGGGTTATTCACCCACGACTTTATCATTTTGTCAAAGTTAAACCTAGAGTTGGCAGATTCCAGGAAAGCAGCATTAAGAAGTTGGGCGACCAGCTTAAGGGCATAAGCCCTAATGAAAACTTTAGGGAGGAAAGAGACCAAAAGAGACCCCGCACTGTCGTTAAAGGAGCGGTATTTGGGGTTTGTGTGGTGAATTATCCACTTGACTGCATCTGTGTAAGGAAGAAGGGAAGGTTTGGCTGCTATGGCATGTATCTGAGAGTTACTAATCTTCTCATAGACGGGCCGATTGTCTTGGACGTATGAGAGGTCGTAATTGTCGAAAATGGCATAAATTTTAGACTAGTCAATCTGATAGGTCTTTGAGACTCTGTCATTGGTATCAACAACGTATCCAAAGTTAGGGTCTTTGTTCAACAGGTCTTTCTATGCGGTCTTAGAGACGCAAATAGCAAGAAAACGACCCTGGTAAAAATTCGCAGTGAAAATCCTTGCAACAAGTAAATTCTCGAAATCGAAAAATGATAAAGAAAATAGAAAAAATCAACATATTTAAGAATTTTGTCGAACACAATCTGGACTGTAGGATGAACAGAAATCAACGACTGAGATATAATATGCGGGATGCGGAAGGAGAGTTGCAGAAGTTTATTGCTAGCAAATATGTACATTCTTTCTGCAATTCACAATCCGGCTTGCGGAAATGCAACTCTAAATATAACAAACCAAAATTTTCCGCAATCCGCAATTGCGGGTTGTGGAATCGCAAATGACGAAAATTAAAACAAGGAACTTTCCGCACTCTGCAATCCGAAATTGCGGGTTGCGGGAAAACAACATGCATATTTTAGTCTTCAAACATTGTCCGCAATCCGCAATCTGCAATTGCGGGTTGCAGGTGCAACAAAGCATAATTAACGAAAACTATTTCCGCATCCGCAATCCGTATTGCGGAATTGCGGGTTGCGGGAAGAAAAGGCTTCAAATCTCAAAAACCAAGCTTCCGACGGAAATAAGAAACTTTTTGGGAAAATTACATCTTTCCGCAAATAAAAAAAACACACTAAAATGAAAGAATTGTCTAAGGGAAAAAAGGTAAGTAAATCTAATCATAACAAAGACATAAAAGGCATGGCAAGCATGGTGTAAAACCCCAAAATGAACAAGGAATTTAATCATTACCTTTCCATGTAAAAAATTGGGGATTCCATGTTTTGCAACATGGGATCTGTTGTACCTACAACATAGAGGTCCTTTGAGTCAATTCAATACCTACACATTCCAAGAAACATGAACACAATTGTTGATTTCCTAGCCAATTTCATATTGGATTGCTACATTGCACATTCATAATTTTTTTATTATCAAGAAGATGTATAAAAATTGTTGGTTGTGGAGCCAGATCTTCTAGTCTCATAGATGATATTGTATCAGCCGTGTTTGTACCCCAGTTTTATATGATATGTAGGTGGACTGTACAGTCACCCCCCCACGGGGTTCCAGGGGGGACCATCCCCCTTGGCTGGGGGGTCCGGGGGCAGTGCCCCTGAGAAATGGGGGTTCGGGGGCAATGCCCTCGAAGAAATTTTTTGGGGCTGTTTGCGCCAACTGTTTTGCGGGCCCATGGTTTTTGGGTATCCCGTGGTATTTTCCCATTGTATTTCCCTTATAAAATAAAGACATTGTAATATGGCTAGGGATGATGATGTATTAGGTTTTATGCATTGTAAAGATCTCTGAGATCAGGAGAGAGACTGTGAAACAGAGAAGAGGAAGTGCAGCGGTTGTGCTACAGGTTGTATCCCTTCACCTTGCTGGACGGTAATAATAATAAGGACTGGCAAATTCAGTGTGGATGTAGCTCAAGTTGGGTGAACCACGATATATTTGTGTCTCTCTTGTAATGTGTATGTGTGATTATATTTGCATTTCTATTTATTGTTATTGCTCTGCGATCCTGTCTTTCTAACAAAAATGACATAACATGTAAACTACTCATAGTGTGTAAGCTAACATCCATAAGATCCCAAATCATCATAGGAAACATAGTATATAAGACCGCAAAAATAGTGTTTTGTATATATATATCATCATGTCAGTAAAATACAAAAAGTGGTACTGGTACAAAATCTGAAGCCCATAAGATTTTAGTAGGTCTCAGCTACAAAAATATGAAGCCTATGGATTTCAGTACATATATCATACAATGAGCTATCCTTGAGGATGCTCATGGTAGCAGATGATAGCTCGAGCCACTCAACGGAGCAACCGACCAAAGCGCCCAGAAACTTCAGCTGTATGGCGCTGGTAGCGATGAGGCAAGTCATTGATAGATACGTTGGGAATATCCAATGTCAATATCTGGAGGTTCTCCTCTAGCTCGTTCATCTCCTATGCTGAATCCTGCTGAGTAGCCGCCATCTCTCATACCACTCCTCTTCTCTCAATCGGAGAAGAACCTTTAGGTCGAGACGGGCCAGCATCTGCATAAAAAATGTGTGAAATATCAGTACTACCCAAAAACATTTAAAAACTACAAAATGCATAAAAAAAAAAAAGAGTTTAGTTCTTACCCATATCTCCCCATTGCTCCCCCTCTAGAAGAGCTAGATATGGATCTCCTCTGAAGTCAGTACCAACATAGGCATAGTCCTCAATCATGAGGAGTTGTCCCTGGAGCCACCTAAAGAAGGTTGGCCCATAAGTGATGATAGGTCCTCCGCCTCCATGGCGGGCCATTACCTCCAACCATCAGACCATGTGAGGATATTGTGGATCGAGATCATACAGATCTACCTGAGGCCGTAGTAGTGGAACTCGCTCAAGGAAGAATGAGACCATGATGGATCTATAGCCGAACTGTTTCAACTCACCCCGTCTGTATTTGGTGAGCTGATTCTTTAGATTCGCGAGGAGTCCCTTGCACCCATTGAAGACCGTCAGTTCCATACAATCGATGGCATACAACATGTGCCTTGGTGGCATGATGAGAAGATATGCAGCCCGCCTCCCTCTCTATAGTAAAGAGCACAGTCCGTAGGGGTCTATCTCGTATATTCTTGATGGGAATCTTCCCAGTAAACATCTGTGTCCCTAGCGTGTAAAACAATGCAACCAGACTCTCTATAGAACGATCACTACCCCGTGGCCCAGATAGTGAAACTGGGGCTCCCTCTCCGGATAACCCCGTCAGGAAGTAGATATATTCCACATCCAAGGTGAGGATGTGGGAACCAACTCGAAAATGCTCCTGATCATGATCCCATAATCTGATCAGGTAGTCTAGCAATTGTACTTTGGCCCTCATCTCCTGTACATGGAAGAATTTTAAGATCCCACATCTTTGTAAAGCATTCATCAAATGTGGATCATTTTTCACTTGGGAATCTTCGAGTTCATGCTCTCTTTCCTTCCATTGGACCATTGTGTGAGATGAAACCTGTGTAAACATCAAATAAACATCCATTGGAATCTTTTCATGGATTTGGGTTGGGATTTTTTGGCCCTAATTATAGTTTTTACTTATGGATCTACGCCGATGCACCCCGCTTTTGCGGAAAGTGTGCCGACGATGCACTTTCTCCATGGGTAAAGCGCATCATAGCACCCTTGACGCACTTCCCGCAAGGGGAAAGTGAGCCACCTAGGGAACGCGCAATCCCCCTCAAAATGAGCTAAAAAACCTTAAAAATGACAATTAAACCAAAAATTAATCGACTGAAAAGATAGAGCATAAGGTTGAGGCCTACCTATGACTGATGGGGTGTGAAATTATAGATCATGGTGTTTGCAATCAACGTTGGAAAAACGAGCTCCAAAGGGGTGTTTTCACTATTCCAACTTGGTAAAAAACAATTGCTGAAAATTTCTTTACTATTTGAATTTTTATATAAAAGAAATGGAATATTCCCTTTTTAATATTTATTTTATGGGTTTTATTACCATAGTTGGTGATCTTTTTACGTCTTAACACCTTATTATCAGTTCTAATTTGGTTTTTGGAGTTCGCAGATGAAGTAAAGTGGTGTTTTGACGTTTTGGCGACCATCGTAGATGTTTCATACTTTTTTCAAGTGTGAATGAGTCTTCGAGCATTTTTTATGTTTTTGGAACACTCGTCAAAACCAAGTATTGATGACATCGAGCTTACTTTTTTTTCCTTTCTCGTGCTCGTGAAACCATGAGAATAAGTTATTGAGTTACATTTTATCACTTTTTCGGGCTTATAAAACGCCCACGAAAAAGGAACCCCTTGGAGTTCCTCTTTAAGCTCTTTTAAGACTCCCTAAATATGAAAAGATCACCAAGCAAACTTGATTCCTTCACGCTTGTAAAAGTATTTGAAAGATCCTCTTTCTAGTGATAGTTTACCCCTTTTTCAGACGAGGAGGACTATTTACGAAAAAAGAGCACTTTGGTTAATCATGACTGGAAGAGTTCTCTCTCATGTTGTTTTATCCTTTTTCGAATGAGGAGACTAACATTTACGAAAAAGAACCATTTGGAGTCTTTTTTAGTTCTTTTCAGACTCTAAATATGAAATGATGCTGAGTTTTCCTTCTCTAAACTCATTAAAATATGACATTGAAGGGCCCTTTTTTGGGACGAACCCCTCCTATCTCAAGTTTGTAAAACATATGAGATTAGACTCATCTAAAGGCTGAGCTACACTGAGCATCTATTACCCTCCTTAAGCTCTTCAAAAAAAAAAAGAGCTAGTCATCAATCATGATGGGGATAATGAAAGAGTTTGCGTTTCATTGTAATTATGGAAGTACTTAGTCACTCTTGAACATGGCAATCATTTGCATATACATTCAAACACTTGGATAATCTGCTTGTCTTCGAGTCCCACCCATTCCATGAGTCATTTCACTCCTTTGAGTCATTCAAAAATGCTTCCATCATCAGTTCATTAGGGATTGGTGTCATTCTCATCGTGTCAATGTTGCCAAGTCATGCCATTCCCATGTTCAAGAGAGGTCTATTCATCGAGTCAATTTCTGCAGTCATTGTACCTTCTATCATGTTGGTCATTCCCGAGTCAGTCTCAAGCATCACTCTACAGTCTGATTTAATCCAAAAATATTTGATATTGTTTCATGTCGATTATGGGGGAAACATTATGGCCCTCCTTCGATCGGTTTATCCTTGTCGACTTCAACACATCATCTAAGGATTAAACCTAGAAACCAATCAAGTACCTTGGGCCTGCATGCCTTAATGGCAGGTTACCTCGCTTTCAACAGTAAGTTCACATCATTGAATTCTGATTGAAATATTCCACCGAGTGTTCGACCTCAGATCATTGATTCACATTTAGTGGTATGTACGATGATACCTTGGGGATCATTAATATCAGTGGTGATTTCCCTCGCACTTGTTAACGGTATACATCAATGACCAGTAATCAAGTGGTTTCTACCATGTTCGACTTCAAGACATTTGTAATCACATGATTAGATTCGTATCCTTGCGGGTTCGGATTGAAGACCCTAGCCCGTTAACTCATATATCTTTCCCAAATTGCGATAGATATTTTTTGAGTCATATTACACGGATCCACTTTTGTATTGGTCGTGGATGTGTTATCATCTCATCATGGATCTACGATTGTTTCTAGTAGCCATGATTGTGCTCAGTCAGTCTTTACTATCATGGATATGCAATGTATTGGTCGACAACCATGTTATGAGTTAGTTGAGACATGTGTCTCAGAGTCAGCTGTACTGCAAGGAGTTCTTTGTTCATCATTCCAACCGACAATCCTTACCTCGATTTTTTCCCTTATTACAAACTATTTCACCTACCATATTTTTCTAGCTTCATGCTTCAGGGGGCATTCTGTTACACCAAAATATTGTCATCATGAGTTATGTGTCCTCTGTATGCCCTAATACCTAAAGTGATTGGGATAAAACATCAGAAGAAAGGTTGTTGTTTATCCCTTTAACCTTATGTGGTCACCCCGACGTGCCTTTCTTTTTGGAAAGGTGTGTCAGGTTCAAGGTGATGTGCTCTGCACCTTAGCAAAGCGCATTAGTGGCACATTGTGCTATTGTACAAGGTGCATTGATCCCCCATTGGTGCATGTTTCCCTTGTGCAAGGTGCGTCACTGTTGGTTAAAATGGATAAAGAGAAGCTTCGAGCAACTTCTCAAAGCTTGGATGGTATGGAGGCCTATCCCTACTTATCTGGAAAGGTGGCATTTGATCCCCTTGTCTAGTGGGATGATCCCTTAACCCTCTCCCCTAAATATTCAACCTCTCTTATCCCTTTATCCCTATATATATGAAATCCCTCTCCATTGTGAAAGGAGGAAGGATAGAGTACCTACATGCTGGTGGAATTTTGCTAGGAGATCCTCTTCATCCATTAGAGGCTAACCATTTGATCTTGAGGCTAGGATTGTTGGAAGGAGGTTATGACGTCAAATCATTGGTAGTAACACCTGTCTCTTTGTAATTCTTATTATTACATCTAATGCAATATCTTTCCATAAAATTTCTTGTGTTAATAATGTTTAGGATTGACCTCTTTGACTGTTGATCTAGATTGATTCACAATCATGTGCTTTTATCACTTGTTTGTTTCCACATGTTATTGACTAGTTTTGCAGCTATAGATATGAAGATCAGGACTTGGATTAGCAAGGAGAAAATATCTGCATCTCTAAGGTAAGCCATCTCTCACTTATCTTGCATTTCAATCAATCTAGGAAAGCTGTTTGTATTCTGTACTTGTTTTGTTCTAGATTTGAACCATTCAGACTAGGGAGATCAGTTCGATTCCTCTCTTACAGATTGTCCGTAAATAATATGTCAAGATACCATCAAGTTCAGATCTCATAGTCAAGGAAAATGTACAAGTTTCCAACAGTTAAACCATCAAATCTGCATCTAATCATTGATACAAAACCATATATAATTAACTATGAATAGATAAGCCATCAAGGATGCTATAGAATTAATGGAAACATAATATAAGCATATGAATTTACCTAAAATAAACCACTTATCTTAATAATGTGTAACTAGCATCATCCGGACTACGTTCCACCCAACTATAGGCACTGTCAAGACAAATTGTCTTGAATATGCCACTCTCGAGCTGAGGCCACTGATCCACAAGCAGAGGTGCACTCAAGAATATATCAAGTATCAGTTTGAGAAGCCACAAATTAATTCCTCGCCACCTTCTTTCTCCCCCACCCCACTACCAGGGGCATTGGTAATCCCTTCACCACCCAGGTCCCTCAGGACATCGCCATTCACCATCAAGATTTATGTGCAAGTCCAAGATGAAGACAAACAATGCACACACAAGAACTGTACTAGAGTTGTTCGGGCTTACCACAAACACCATACAAGTACTTCACAGTGATTCAAGCACAAATTTCATTCACATAGAAGATCATACATGGCTTCCCAAGATCACAACCTTACCAAGTTCTCAACATTAATGGCATGAACAACCAAGAACAACAATCAATAATAAACAACCATCAACCAACAACCTTAACCAAGGAGATCAACCGTGTATTTATAGACCAAATAAGGTAAATACAACCCAAGAGGGTCAAAATAAACCAAGGTAATACCACTTGAGTCAATCCAAGGGGGGTAACTCAACCACAAGAGGTTAACTCTAATCCAACCCAAGCAATTCAAATTCCAAGGAGAGTGAATCCAAGCCACTCTACACAACTCAAACTCATGTGTGGACACATCATCCATGGAGAGGAATCAAAATTAGTGAGGTGATGAGTTACACAAACTAAGGCATATTCCCAAAATAGAAAAGGAGGGGTTACATAAGGAGTTATCCAACCTTTGAGGTGTCAAGGATAAAAATAGACAGTGAGGGAACACTTGTGCAAGTGGGGGTTACAAAACCAAGTGTAACCTCCACGAAGGAGTTACAAAACCACCAAAGGGGCGCATTTGACAAGCGGGATCCATCCAAGCACTAAGGAAGGCCCACTAAATTATGAAATAGGCACAATGATACCAACATATGATAAAATAATCAAAATTTGGGGTCTGTTGTATAATGTTTGGGTGATCATCAATTAATAAATCCACTAAGGCATAAATACGGACCAAGCTCAATCAAACAAGTTCTAAAGTGCTAGGAATGTCCGCATTCCCCCTCACATTGTGGATCTAGGCCTCCCATACTCTTTTGTGGTCTTCAGTGTGCCAGTTGTTTTACATTAATTAATTATTTAGAAAATTTATAGAAAATAATAATAATGTCTCTAGGTCCTTAAAGACCCTTTTTCCAATACCTTGAGCCACATTAATAACAATTATTACATATGTCCGGGGCTTAACACATGGGATATTACAAAATGTGTATGTGAATGTATACATGCTCTTTCATTTCATTCTCACATAAATCCGAATGAGTAATCCCAAGAAATTATAAAACTCACAAAGAGCTACTTCTATCACGGTGCACTTTATTAATACTTGTGAACTATTTCTGGTGTGATGAGGTATTTAGAATGCACCGGTGCTTTCTAATAATAGACGCACAAGCGAAACTTAACTTATTGAAACACCATGGTGTTATGAGGTATTTAGAATGCACTAGTGCTTTCTAATAATAGACGCATCAACAAAACTTAACTTATTGAAACACCACATTATCCAGTGTGCATTGTAAACAAGAACACAATGGATTGACAATGCAATGGCGTGTAATAGCCGCATCGTTATTGCTAATAAAATATAAAAATCACAAAGAAATGCTCCTATTACGGTGCACTCTATTATTACTTGCGCACCATTTTCGGCGCGATGACGTGTATAGAATGCGTCGGTGCTTCATATTGATGGAAGCACTGCCACACCTAACATAGTTAAAAAACACTACGTTAGTTGGTGTGCTTTGTTAACATTTTTGCACTGATTTTTTGGTGTGCTGACGTGTAACAACCACACCATTACCATGAGAATAAATATAAAACTTGCAAAGAGCTGCACCTACTACGGTGTGCTCAATAAGATGTGCACACCGTGTATGGTACGATCACGTCTCTACAATGCATCGGTGCTTCCTATTGATGCAATGACAAATAAATCATAATTAAAAAAAATACCACACTCATTGGTGCACTTTTGTATTCAAGCGTACCATTTGTGGTGTTCTTTTGTTCCAAAAGCACCAACCACGGTGCGTGATTGTAATTTAGGCGCACCGCTTGTCAAATTCATTTACTTTGAAAAATGATTATTTGATATTAATAAATAACATGCTCATTGAATGAAATATGTAATGTTTTTTATGTCTATTCATGAGACTGATCAATCTTATATATGTATTAGAGACGTCAACGGTAAGAGGCAGCTTAGTAGCAACAGGCATGAGTTGACCCATACAACTTTGTGTGTTAGTGGGAGGCAAGAGAGAGGGAGAGGGATTTGTATCCTCGCCCCAACACCGATCATACATGATACCTCTTGATCGTTGTATTCCTCTTGGATTTCTAGCAGGAGGCTACATCCCTCAAGGGGAACTCTGCTTTGTCGGTGTAGTTGATCCATCATTGGGATCATGTGAGATATGCATTTCACATTGGTCCCGACCAGTGGGAGTCCAACCCACTGTGGAGGATATTTATTTCATTACTAGGCTATCTAGGAGAGGGGAGGATTTTCCCTAGTTCCCTGATGTTCCATCAGGTGTTAAAGCAGAGATTCAGCTCACTTACTCTCATAGATATATCGATGCCCACATCCTTGATCTTACTGATTTTTAGATGCATGGTGGACAGTTTCAGGTTTCTTTTGGTGCAGAGGAGGTTAGGTGCCTCTCATTGTTGGTTATGAGCACCACACACCTCACCAGTGATGGGAAACCGATTGGTTTCCCTCTTTTATATTATGTATATTCTTTAGTGCGTACACCTAAATGTATTAGGTGGTCTGCCATTTTTTAACATTAATTTTGTTTTTCTCTGGATCGATGCCATGCAATGTTTGATGGGAGGGTCAATTTCCCTTTTGGTTCAGATATTTTTTGTTTATTTTTTGAGAGGATCCTGACCACGAGGTCATCATTTGACTGCCACTCTCCTAGGCTGATGACCGAGATGCATATGCACATGTGGGGATAGATGATGTCCAAGAGGGGCTAATCTGATTTCCTAGGTAGGATCACACCAGAGGTGTTGGAGATGCTAGCCAGTGAGGATGACTATGCATTGGAACTTCTTCCATATCCATACACGGGATTGGGTTATAGAGCATGCACCAACATATTTTTCACCTGGTTTGAGCGACTGGATAAGAGAGGTATATTAGCGTTATGTTTAAATTAATATAATTGCATTTTATTGTCTTATTTAATGCAAATGAAAAAATATTCTAACATTTTATTTAAATTGTTTTATTAAATACTTTAAGGAAATTGTCTAGTTATATTTGTTGTGTACTATATATTTTGTAGATATTGGCACATTCAAAGGGGAGGTGCATCCTCCTGTTCAACCTAATGATGATATGCAAGACATTGAGTTTCCTGCATTACCTAGACCCATCCTATGATGTAGGCTGGATGATAGGTTTTGACAGGATGCAGAGAACGGGTTGTCCACATTGTTGGGTTGATGAGGATTCCAGCTTGTGTGAGCCTCAAATATCATGCAATTGTTACACCAAAATCTTGTCATCATGAGTCATGTGTTATATCCATGCCTTAATCCCTGAAGTTCCTGGGCTAAAAACATCAAGAAGAAGGTTGTTGTCCTTCCCTTTCCACTTTTATTGTCACCCCGATGCACCCTGCCTTCTGGCAAGGAGGGTCGAAGTCCATGTGACACATTCTGCAGCTTAGCAGAGTGCGTCGGTGATGCAGTCTGCCTTTGTACAAGGTGAGGCTATGCCTTCCTGACGTGGGTTGTTTTCATGCAAAGTGCGTCGGAGTTGGTTAAAGTGGATAAAAGGAAGCTTTGAGCGACTTCTCGAAGCTTGGTGACATGGAGGCTTATCCCTAGATGCTAGGAAACCTGGAATTTGATCCCCTAAACTAGTGGGATGATCCCTTAAGCCTCTACCATAAATCCTCAACCTATCCTATCCCTTTAGCCTTATAAATATGGACTCTCTCTCCATTGTAAAGAGAGGAAGGATTATAGTACTCTTATGCTGGTGAAATTTCTAGGTAATCCTCATTAATCCTTTGGGAGGCAAGCATTCTACTTTGGAAGCTAGGATTGTTGGATGGAATTTGAAACATTAAAGCTTGGGTTGTGACATTTCTTCCCTATGTACTTCTTCTTATTACATTAATACATGTTCTTTCCATAAGTGTTGTTGTATTGATAATACTTAGTATTTTCTTCCTTAACTGTTAATCTAGATCAATTCATGTTTATATATGCTTTTACTACTTGTATGTTTCCACTTGCTTGACATGGTTTTGCAGCTAAATATCTGAAGGCCTTGGAGCTTGGAGCAGCAAGGAGAAAGAGATTGTGGATTGGAGGTAAGCCATATATGTACCTATTCTTCAATTCTATTGATATAGGAAAGTAACTAGTGTTGTGTATCTATTTTTTCTAGATCCACTTGGACTAGAGAGATATGTTTGAGTCCGCTCATGTAGATTGTCTACAAATTTTTTTGGCAACCACACTGGGGAAATATATCCATAGATTTAATTTGAATTTGTTTTGGTTTCATTAATTTCCTTTTAATAATATTTTCATCCTCTAAGTACCTGCCACCATTGGATCTGACCATCAGAGAGTCTCTGGGTGTTCCAAACTCTGTTTAGGATCAGTATTGTACCTGTTACCTTTTTACTTTTGGAGAACTTTTTATTTTTGTTGCTTGATCCCCGCCTGACGCATCTGGGTTCTTTATCACCAGCGTCACTTTGTTTCTGATGCACCTATCCCATGATCCAACTGCGTTGCTGACACTTTCTAGCCTCTAGTAGCCTGCATCGCTGACACACTTACCCTGTGTGCAGAGTGTGTCGTTGGACCTCCCAACACTCTGGTGCACCATAGCAGGGTGCGTCGCCTTCCATTCCTTGGTACCCAGTGAAAATTTCCTCCATTTGGTTTTTGGTCCTATTTTTTTAGAGCTCTGTGTACTGCACCTTACAGTCACATAACCCCTAGACCCAGCTTGTCTGTATTCTTGGCTTGATTGAGTCGATTAGGGTCCTTAGTTAGTCAAGCGAGCAACTTGGCTGTGGTGGGAAATTTCAATCCCCCGTCGATCCGCTCAGTATTGTGAATCCTGATCGCCTTATAAGATCTGTTTGACTTGCTAGATCTGACTTTTGAGCCTTCCTACACTTAGTTTTTGTGACTATTGCTTGGTTTTCAGTGATTTTGAGTGTTTTTGCATTTTTTGGGGTGATTATTTTTCATTGAGAGCTTCCGACTGATTAGAGTATAGTGGCATATTCTATTAATTTCTACTCATAGATCTGGAAAGTGTCATAATTATCAGATTTAGTTTGATATATTTATTGGAAAATCAAAGTGATTTGTTATTCTCGTTTCAAGTTACATTTCTTGAAAATTGTTTTGGAATTTTTTCATATTTTGGAAATAATCATTCATAGATATTTGAGGAGTTTGGAAAGACAATCATTCACTTGCATTTTCTTAGTTGTGGTAAATTGATCTATCATTTCTTCAAAATATCCGAGTCAATTCAAACTTTTATGAAGTGTTCCAAAAAATTGAAAGAGTTTTGCAGCTTTGATTTCCTTCTTGCTTTTGGATCATTGGCATGAAAAGTTAGAGTAGTTGCATTCTAGTGTGAATTTCTCCTTTTCATTTTCTCATAAATTCATTTGATTTGAAAATATAAAAAATAAAAACATATTAGATTTGGTGTGTGTTATTTCATCATTTTCATTGGATTAGTGATAGAGTGCTTCATTTACCTTTTGGTTGATTTAGAAATATAGGGTATTCATTCATTTCCGTTATTGAAAACTAAAGAAAATTTCTCCTTCCCATAGATAGTTTTCATCAAACATAAAAATAAAATACTTGCATCTTCATGTAGTTAAGTTTTCATTCTTTTTAAATTCCTGTCTACACCTGATGAATTCACCTAACCGTCAAGATAAAATTGATCGGTAGTGTTAAGTTAAAACTGTATAGAAAATGTGTGTTAGGTTAGAGCCATTTTCCGACGTCTTTAAGCATGGCAGCTACCGTTATTTTCCTGCACTGCATCCCGGGGGCTTGTAGTTCTTCCATGTACCAACCAGTATATCGAATGGAATTTCACATACCCTTGGGTATATAGAAAGGTACTTCACGTACTCGGTAGTATATTGGAAGGCTCCTATCATACGATTGTGCATTAGACAACACCACTATGGACTTGAGCTCCCATGTACCTTGTGTATATAGGGAGACCCTTCTAGGATTCCTGTAACCAACCGTGTTAACTATTTGGCCGTATTGGCAGAGAAATACCCCTAGAACAACACTCGGGGAGCTACTACGCACGTGCTACTAGGTGGTCGGGTTATACTCTTAGGGGTACGGTCCTAATCCTCCCTGGTTAGTTCTCTGAAAAATTGGGTCGAGTATAACTGTTGGACCATGTGGTATATCTCGAGTTGTGAAGCCTTGAAAATCCTGTGAGGTTCCAGACCATTAAATCCACACCTTTCACATAAGTTTGCTTGCGGCTTTAGCTTGTGTAGATTTTGGGATGCATTTTTCTTTTTGTATATAGAAATCACTTAGGAGAAATTTTGGTTCAGTCGCCCTGACTGATCAAACTTTAAGAAGATCCTGTAGGATCTTGAACTTTCCACCTGAATATCCCCTTGATCATGAGGAGAACTCGGGCGCAAACATGGATCAATATACCACATTCGTGTCACATGAAGAAGACAACTCTACCATGGATTCGGGAATGAATTATTCACCTCCATTAAACCCACTTGTCTCTGATCCTACGGGACCTTTGATCATGTAACAACCATCTTCACATGACACGTACTTTCATCATTCGATGGAAGGACATCGTGGAGCTTCAGATTGGGTTTTCAGTCAACCCTAGGATGACCTTGTATCAACAGTATTTGGTCCAACTGCATCTTTCTGGGACACTTCTTTAGGTCAACATGTTGCCGATTTTGGATCACTTCCAATGGAGAAAAACATACCTCGTCGATGGATTCCCAACGATGATTTTCTTGGACCACTCTATGAGAAAATGATCCATTTGTAGATGACCGGTGAACAACTTAGACGTCAAAGTCTCTCATGTAGAGCAAGTTTAGAAGTACCCATTTTTTCGATATTCCCCTGTACGTTCTTTATCTTTTTCTTCATCGGAAGCAACGATACCCAACATGACCACTTTTGAACTAGGGGGACCCTCATTTCCTATGAGTACACCTCAAAGTCAGGAGACTGGTTCTAAACCTTATCCGACCCCAACTTCTGGAGGGAAACCTTCAACCATTATTAACTCTGTTATGGGAGCATTACCACCACCCCCCCCCCACCTCAAAATTCGAGGGGAGGTTATAACCTTCCTTCTATTTTATAGTCAAGCATCGGTAATCCCTTCGTTAGTAGTCAATAATTTGTTACAGGTCAACCCTCAATTAGTGGTCAACACATAGCCCCTGGACATACTTCTACTAGTGGTCAATATTCGACTGGGGGGAAACCCCTGGTTAGTGGACATAACATGAGTGGCAGACATTTTCACTATAGTATGGTTGGAAGTTCCTTACCACCCGTAGGAAAAACCATAGGGACACATCAAAGTGGGGGACCATCCATTTGGAACCAACCACCATGGAATTACATGTATCTGGGTAATCCTATTATAGGACACAATTATCTAGGAAATCTTTTTTCAGGATTACCTTACCCCGGAAACACAAATAATCCATGGGGGCATCATAATATTCCATTGATGGGACCCCTAGCTGGTGGAAAACCCCCACCTCCCCCACCGCCCTTAGGTCCACCACCACCACCTTTTGGCAGAGGACCCCCTAATTCTAGAGGAGGAGGATCCCCACCTTCGGGTGGAGGACCACCTTATTCTGGAGGAGGAGGACCCCCAAATTCGGGCGGAGGACCACCTTATTCTGGATGAGGAGGAACCCCACCCTCTAGCGGAGGACCACCCCATTCTCACAGGGGAGGAACCCACCTTTAGGCGGAGGACCACCTCATTCTGGAGGAGGAGTACCCCCACCTTAGAGAAGAGGCCCACCTTATTTCAGAGGAGGAGGACCCCCACCTTTGGGCGGAGGCCCACCTTATTTCAGAGGAGGAGGACCCCCACCATTAGGTGGAGGACCACCCTATTATGGAGGAGGACCACCATAAGGTCCACCACCCAACCCAGGAGGCCCACATCAACATGGCAAGCCCCCTATGGGAGGACCTTACGATTAATCCATCCACGGTCCTATAGGTACACAGATGCCTTATCAGTACTACCAATATCTGCATCCAAACCAACAGTTACCATTTTTGGCTACATTAGATCTGCCAGACCTGTCTCGTTTGACCAATGATCCCATTTATCACGGTCATAATTGGCCAACTATTCCTATGAAGTTACCATCTGATATCCTGAAGTTTGACGACAAACTTGGTGAGGAACCTAAGAACCACGTGATGACTTATCATTTGTGGTGTTCAATCAATTCCTTAATGGAAAATTCCATCCGTTTAAGGTTATTCCAAAGGAATCTTACCGACACAACCACAAAGTGGTACATTGAATTACCACCACATTCCTTCCCTGATTTTCATACTTTGGATATGTCATTTTTAACTCACTTCCAGTTACCAATTTGCTATGAAACCAGTACAGATATTTTGAATTCTCTCCGCCAAACTACCACCACTCACATTTCTGGTCATATTCATGAGTGGTGGAGGAGAAGACGTATGATTAAATCTCCCATTCCATACCAACTTCTGGCCAACTGGTTTACGAATTCACTTTTACCCATCATAGCTAAAGACGTATCCATGGGTGGGGCCATCACGGAAGAACAAGCTATAGCTTGTGCCCAGTACTTAGACCTTGTCTATGCTCAATATGGCACATTATACAACATCATTCCCAATGCCCCCCACCCTACATATGATCCAGCGAAACCACCTACGGGGCCGCATGTTGATGGCATCATTGGTTTCGTTCACACTCATCTTGCCACACAATATGGTGGATCACAAAGCCACCATGGATCCACTCCATCTTCACAATAGGATGGACACAACACCAATAAATCACCCAATCCTGCTGCCACAGAAGAAGTGAATTCAGTTCAAACTGCTTCACCTCAAAAATCCAGTGGTAAAAAGAAGAACAAAATAAAATCTAAAAAGTCTTCTAACCAGCAGGAACCAAAAAACAACCCTGATGACAAACAAAAGCGAAAGGTAAAATATCCTTATTTACTGTGCAGTGGTGATCATTTCACCAAAGAGTTCCCACATCGGGACGAAGTGCAAAAGATTCTCAAAGGAAACCCCACACCCGCAGTTCTTATTGATCCCTTCCCCACTCAGAACCAATAAATGATTGCACAACCACCTCCTTCTCAAGGAGAACCATCCTCAACCCCTCATGTTCTCATGATGCGTAGTGAAATGATCAACTTAAACACTCAATCATGTTCATATATATGAATTAGTTCCCAATAAGAAATCTAATGGAGGCAATACTAAAAAACCATCTGCATCTACATCAGACATTCCCTCTCCCCAAGGTCCTCTCGTCGTCAAGAAAACTTCACTCGATTTAGTATTACGTCCACCCAAGAGCACGATTAGAAAAGTTGTTTTCAATCCCAATGCTCGGGCTCCTCAAAACTACAACATTGTAGAGGAATTAGCACAAGACCCTTGTGCTATTTCGACATTGGAATTCTTGCAGTGCAAGACCTTCCTAACTGCTATCAGTGCGGTAGATCTTGATTCCTCTAATACAATCATGTTCAAACTTGAGTACTTCAAGCCAAGTATTTCCCACCAACTTGCATTTCAAGCTTTCACCAATGTTGCTAGGAAGAGTATCCATTGTACTGTCTTAAACGAAGGAGCCTCTACCTCAGTTATGTCGTTATCTTGCTAGAGGGCCACCGGCTCCCCCGAGTTGAACTGTTCCCCTACCACATTGAAAGCATTTGATGACCGTGGATTCTAACCACACGGGCTGTTACAAGATTTGACAGTAGAGCTGTGAGGCAAGGCCATTACCATTAACATGGAAGTAGTCGCCACCCCCGTTAGATTATAACTTATTACTTGTTCGTAATTGGTTTTATGCCATGACTGTGGTCGCATCATCTGTATTCCGCATCATGCAATTTCCACACAAAGGGAGAATTGTCACTGTCAACCAACTGGATTTCTGTCCACCAGACACCATTACTCATCCCGCGGATAATGCCACTTTGTTAGGACATTCTTCGCATATATTTGAGAGTGTGGGTGCAAGAATCCTTAAATATTCATCCCTCGTGGGAGTCTTCCCAACATCAGATCCCCCTTCCCATTTTTCCATGGTGAACATGATTTTCTCTATGATCCCCTCGTCATCCAACTCCACTGACCACTGGGTTGTGCTCAATTTTGATACATTGGATTTTATTGGAGACACTATGCTTCTTACACCTGCAGAAGCTATATACAAGGCTATACAATCGAAACCTGACTCATTGGATGTCCACTATTTAGTGGCATCTATAACTGGTTCTCCACCTTTGCAGTAGACCTCATCCCTACCCGACCCATTACTACGTACTTTTCATTCTAACGAGTCCATGATGGAGATTATGAGTATGGATGAACCCCCATGGGAATACCTTCACCATAGATCATCTTTCCTCCCACCGCTAGATTCAGTGGAGAATGACATTGCTACTATTTTGTCACTAGATGTCCTTTCCTTCCCTCAATCTCCGATCCTCACTTGTGATACGGTCACCGAGGGAAACTTGGAAAACATCACGCCCACACTTACGATTGACATCTAGACGACACCTAGAGTTGTGGAACACATCCACATAGGTCAAAACTGCTCTCTTGAAGAGATCACTACATACATGACCTTGTTCAAATAGTTCCATGATGTATTCGCATGAAGCTATGAGGAAATGCCAGGGATTGATCCTGCTATCATTGTACACGAGATTCAGACATATCCTGATGCAAAATCTGTCCAACAAAAACTTCGTCCTGTGCACCCTCGAAAAACTGCAGCTATTAAGGCATAAATTGAAAAGCTGTTGAAAGATGGGTTTATTTATCCTGTTCCCTTACATAATGGATCTCAAATGTCATCCCTGTTACCAAAAAGTAGGGGACAATTAGGGTTTGTATTGACTACATGGATTTGATTAAGGCTTGTCCCAAGGACAATTACCTGACCCTGTTCATTGACCAAATCATTGAAAATTGCACTGGAAGTGTCATCTTTTCCTTTATGGATGGCTTTTCTGGTTATAATCATACTGAGATCCACTCGGTTGATCAACACAAAACTGCTTTCATCTGCCTGTGGTGCACGTTTGTGTACCGCAAACTCCCCTTTGGCCTTAAAAATGTTGGTGCTACATTCCAGTGGGCTATGTCGTATGCTTTTCATGACGTGAAGGACTTTGTGGAACCATACCTCGACGATCTCCCTGCCCATTCAAATCGTCATGACTTCCACATTGATCATTTGACGACCATATTCCTCAGATGTAGACGGTATAACATCTGTCTAAACCCTCACAAGTGCATTTTTTGTGTCAATTTTGGACACCTCTTAGGATTCATCATTTCAAAAGATGGGTCTGCATCAATCCCCTCAAGGTGGAAGCTATCATTTCTCTACCACCCCCCACTGATATTACATAAATTCAGAGTTTGCAAGGGAAGGAAAACTATCTACGGTGTTTCGTGTACAATTTTGTGGAGAAGACACAGGGTTATATGTGGTTGTTAAAGAAGGACATCTCGTTCATTTGGGACGATTACACCCAATAATCCTTTGAAAGCCTCAAACATGCCATAACTCATGCACCCGTGTTGCAACCTCCCGATTACACCAAGGATTATGTCCTTTATCTTGCTGCTTCCAATTCCACAATTGCTATGGTTTTGGTTCAGGAAGATAGTAACGCCCAAGAGCATGTGATATATTACCTGAGTAAGGGTCTTATTGACGCTAAAACCTGTTATTCACATGTCAAGAAACTAGATCTCGCAGCGGTTATCGCTGTGCCGAAGTTCTGTCATTACATCTTGCTCCATAAAATTACCATCATTGCCGACTCAAACCCCATGTACCACGTTCTCACATGCCAAGTACTTGGGGGCAAATATTCACGATGGATCATTATTCTTCAAGAATTCGACCTCTTATTTGAGAAGGCCAAATCAAAGAAATCATTGCTTTTTATGGAGCTCATATGCGATCTTCCCCATACATATCAAGAAAATGAGCCCATGGACTCTCTCCTCGATGAGTATTTGTTTCTCATCAGTGCGTCCGCCCCATGGCACAGAGATATCACATTGTATCTACAGACCCAACATTTCAGTCCTCAACTATCTCATGACGACCGTCGTCATGTTCGTCACCACACAAAGTACTACCTCATCATTGGCGATACCTTGTATCGTCGTGGTGTCAATTATATCCTTCGACGATGCTTAACTCATGAGGAGGATGAACATGTTTTGAATGATTGTTGCTCGGGGGCATGTGGCAGTCATCTTTCTCGGATGGCTACAACTCAGAAAATATTACGCACTGGATACTATTGGCCTTCCATCTTCAAATATTGTATTGAAGCAGTCAAGAAGTGTCCTTCCTGCCAGCTTTTTCATCATAAAAAGCTCTCTCATCCTGCCTCACTCCACCCAGTTATTTCTGTCGGCCCCTTCTCCAAATGGGGCATTGATTTCATGTATTGTAAGCCTACCTCGACCGGGGGGCATGGTTACGTCATCGTCACCGTTGACTATTTTACCAAGTGGGCCGAGGCTATGCCTACATACAATGAAGACCGAAAAATGCCGCACTCTTTATGTTCAATCACATCATTGCGCGATTCGGTGTTCCTCAAGCCATCGTCACTGATCATGGATCACATTTCCAGAACAAGATGGTGGAGGAATTAAGCACTAGGTTGGGTTTTCACCATGAGAACTCAACTCCCTACTACCCACAATCTAATGGAAAAGTAGAGGCCATCAATAAGGTCTTGAAAACCATGATTCAACGAATAGTGGGTACACACAGGTTTAAATGGCATAATATGATTTTTTTAGCCCTATGGGCCTATAGGACTTCCGTCAAAACTGCCACCGGTTTCACACCCTTCCAGTTAGTTTATGGATTGGAGGCAGTTCTACCTATTGAGTGTGATATTCTGTCATTAAAAAACACCATTGAACTTCTACCAAACACCATCGCCGAGGAAGAACATTTTCTATACTTGGAAAAACTCGATGAAACCCACCGCGATGCTGCTATGGCTAACGAAGCACATAAGAAGTGCATCAAAGCCTAGTATGACAAATCGGTCAAACCTCGTATCTTCAACGAGGGAGACTTGGTCCTCACCTATGACCAAAAACACAATAAGCTAGGGGCAGGAAAATTTGAGTCCATGTGGCATGGTCCATATGTAGTTAAGCGTGTCTTGGAGAAGGGAGCATATGAATTAGAAGATTATGATGGAATATCTTTGGGCGAGCCTCGTAATTGGATTTACCTAAAGCGGTACTATGCCTAATTATTTTATGCATTTGTATTGTGTATATACTGTACATGGTGTGTGTTTTGTGTGGTGTGACGCTTTACTTTTAGTGTGCTAGGATATTGTTCTTTTCGCTTATACCATGTTCTTCCTAGATGTGTAGATGGAAACATGTTTTGGATTTGTAGACGACACCAACTGGAATACCCATTGTCTTATTTTGGAAGCATGGGTACTCTATTCCCCTACCGGCAAGCTCATTAGCTCAGGAGGAAGTTGTCTAGGATACGCAACCAACAACACTGTTGAGTATCACACAGTGATTGGATTATTGACCGATGCTCATTCCCTGGGTATGGACCAAATTGTCATCCATCTTGACTCACAATTAGTGGTCTCTCATCTTAACCGTATCTACGCTATCCATGATCCCATATTACTTTGTCTATATCGACGAGTACGTCTCCTCGAGAGGTCCCTTGAATCCATTCAATACTTGCACATTTCGAGAGACATGAAAACTGTTGCTAACTCCATGGCCAATTTCATATTGGATTGGTACATTACACATTCATAAACATTCTATCATATAGACATGTGAAAAATGACATAACATGTAAATTATTTATAAGCATAGGCTAAACATGCACAAGATCCTATAATCATAAAAAAAAACACAGTATATAAATCCGTGAATAGAGTTTTTTATTATATATATCATGTCGGTACAATACGAAAATGGTGGTACTAGTACAAAATCTGAATCATATGAGCTTTCAGTAAGTCTTGAATACAAAAACCCTATTCAACCCATAGCTTTCAGTACATACACATTGCATGAGCTACTCCCTAGGTTTCTCATGATAACAGATGACAACCCTAGCTACTCTACGGAATAATCGACCAAAGCCCCTAGAAACTCCAGTTGTACAGTGCTGGTACTGGAGAGGAAGATCATCAATGGATATATCTGGTATATCCATCGTTAGTCCCTGGAGGTTCTCCTCCATCTCATCTAGATCCTCTGCCACATCCCGATGAGAAGCTCCCATGTCCCATACCGCTCCTCTCCTTTCGATAGGAGAGGACCCCGCAGGACGAGACAAACCGACATCTACATTAAAACATGTGTAAAAATATAAGTACTACTCACAAAAACATTAAAAAACCATGAAATGAAAAAACACAAACGTAGTTGTCATTCTTACCTAGGTTCCCCCACAGCTCACCCTCAGGAAGAGCCAGGTCTGGGTCACCTCTAAAGTCAGTTCCTACATATGGATAATCCTCCACCATGAGGAGTTTTCCTTGTAACCATCTGAAGAAGGTGGGACTGTAACTGATGATGGGGCCCCCACCTACATGATGGGCCATGACCTCAGACCAACGAACCATATGTGGATCCGTTAGATCCAAGTCATCAATCTATACCCATGGTCGTAATAACGAGACCCGTTCCAAGAAGAACGAGACCACTATCGAACCATGACCAAACTGCTTCAACTCACCTCAGCGACACTTGGTGAGTTGATCTCTAAGATTTGCGACCAGTCCCTCGCACCAGTTGAACACAGTAGGAGCCATGCACTCCACAATATATAACATGTGTGCTTTGGTGGCTTGGTGAGGATCCTTGCTCCCCGTCACCCTCTCTATAGTGAAGAGAACCGTGCGCAGTGGTCTATCCCTCATGTTCTTGTTGGGGATTTTCCCCGTAAGCATTTGTGTACCAGGGATACATAATTGAGCCACCAGAATCTCTGTATATTTGTAGCTATGGTTTTCACCCTAGCTTGTGCAAATGGGCACCTACTAAGGAGAAGGGATTCCTTAGTAGCAGTTCAATAAAATAGTAAAATATGGCAGTAAATAAAAACAGTAAACTATTCTAGCATGTGCATAAAAAGACAATGAAAAGATAATGAAAATTTGTTTTGTATTAATTTTACCTCAAATGTTGAGGTTGGTGGAGCCTTTGCAGTAGTCCAGGGGCTGCTCCAATGCTCCAGTGTTGTTCCTTCTCCTTCTTCCAAGGTGTTTTGGATATGGGCCAAAGGTGTTCTCAAGTGAGAGATTAGCTCCAAGTGGAGAGCTAGCGTTTCAAGAGAATTTTTGGCAGCATAAGGATGGGAGAAATTGTGGATATGAAATGGGGAGCCTCCATCACCTATTTATAGGTTTTTAGTGGTGGCGTGTTGACCCATGGTTTTGGGCACCATATGGTTTAGGTCAACTGTATAGGGTTTTTGCTTCCTTTTTTCCCTCTTTTCCCTCTTTTTTGTATTTTTTATTCCCTTTTTAGAGGGTTTTTGCTATTTTTGGAGGAATTTACATTAGTTTGGGGAAAAAAGGGGGTTTTTTTGGCCTTTTGGAGGCTTTTTAATGGTTTTTTTTAAGGTTTTGGAGGCAAATATGGTAGGAAATATGGACGAATGAGTCATGTAATGAGGGAGATGAGGTCATGAGCACTTTTTGGGTGTTAACAATATTGGTCACTGCCGTGTGGCCTTGACAATGAAATTGGGGCACCCCGTCGAGACAACCCCATCAAGAAGTAGATGTCCTAAACATCTATAGTCAGTGTATGAGTACGAACTTGGAAGTGCTGTTGGTATGGGTCCCATGACCTAATCAAATAATCCAATAGGGTATCTTGGGATCTCATGCCCTGAATGTGGAAGAACTTAAGCAATTTGCATTATTGGAGTGCGCTCATAAAGTAAGGCTCATTCGCCACTTGGGAATCCTCCATCTCATGCTCTCTTTCTTTCCACTGAACCATCTTGATGACCAAAACCTGTCCAAAGAACATTTAAATGAGTATTAGAACCTTGCTATACCCTTGAGATTGGATATTTTTGGCTTATTTTTTAGTTTTCCATACCGAATTGCACCGACGCACCCCGTCATTTTACACAATGCACTGACGACGCACTCTACCCATACGTGAAGAGCGATAGAGATCCCTCCACGCACTTCCCGCAAGGGGAAAGTGTGTTTCCTAGAGGGCATGCAATTCCCCCATTCAACAAGCTAAAATACCAAAAAAATGAACATTAAATGCAATCCTAATCATCCACTACAATTGAAGAGGATAAGGTCTAGGATTACTTGACGCTGACGGTGTCGAAAATTGCTGACCGTGGGCTCCGCAATCGGCACTTGAAAATCGACTCCAAATAGTGTTTTCACTCCTCCCAATTTGGTTAAAAACAATGGTAAATATTTTTTACTATTTGACCCTTTTTATATAAAAAATAGAATATTCTCATTTTAATTTATCCTTTTATGGGTCAATTTTGCTATTGTTGGTCATATTTTCATGTCTAAACACCTAATTTGTCGTTCTAACATAGTTTTTGGAGTCTACATGTAAAGTAAAGTGGCATTACAAATGATCGATAGCTGTCGCGGTCATTTCATGCTTGTTGACAAGTGTGAACAACTCTTTGAGCGTTTTTGTGCTATTACGCCGCTCATTAAAAATCAGGTATTAATGACACCGACTTTACTCTTTGTTCTTTCTTGTACTCGTAAAACCATGAGAATAAGTCACCAAGTTACATTTTATCGCTTTTTTGGGCTCGTTAAAATCCCATGAAAAAGGAACCCCTTGGAGTCCCTCTTTAAACTCTTTTCAGACTCCCTAAATACGAAAATATCACCAAGCGAAGTTGATGCATTCACGCTTGTAAAAGTATTCAAATGATCATCTTTTTGGTGATAGTTTACCCCTTTTTCGGACTAGGAAGTACTATTTACGAAAAAGGAGCACTCCAGTTAATCATGACTAGAAGAGCTCTCTCTCGCATTGTTTTATCCTTTTTCGGGTGAGGAGACTAACTTTTACAAAAAAAAACTTCAGAGTCTTCTTTCGTTCCTTTTAGACTCTCTAAACATAAAATGACACCGAGTTTACCATCTTTGGACTTGTTAAAATTGACCTTGAAGGGCCCGTTTTGGGACCAACCCCTCTTATCTCAGGTTCGTAAAACATTTGGGATTGGAATCGTTTGACGGATGAGCTATACCGAGCATCTATTACCCTCCTCAAGCTCGTGAAAAAGCAAAATAGGTACTCATCAATCATGGTGGGGATAAGGAAAGAATTTGTGTTTCATTATAGTTACGGCAGTACGTAGTCACTCTTGAACATGGCACTTAATTACATATACATACAGTACTTGGGTAATTTGTTTGTCTTTGAGTCACATTGATTCCATGAGTCTCTTTACTCCTTTGGGTCATCCAAATAATGCTTCCACCATCAGTTGCATTAGGGGTTGGTATCATTCTCGACATGTCAATACTTCGAATTCATGACATGCCCATGTTCAAGAGAGGTTTTTTCATCAATTCACTATCTACAGTCATTCTACCTTCTATCATGTTGGTTTTCCCTGAGTCAGTCTCAAACATTGCTCTACTATCCGATTTACTCCAAAACATCTTTGATCGCATTTCGTGTCGTTGATTGGGGATACATCATGGCCCTCCTTCGATGGATTCATCCTTGTCGACTTCAACACATCATCCAAGGATTGAATCTAGAAACCAATCAAGTACCTTGGGCATGCATACCTTAATGGCAGGTTACCTCGCTTTCGACATGAGTTTGCATCATTGGCTCTTGATTGAAAGATTCCATCGAGGGTTTGACCTCAACTCATTGATTCACATTTGATGGTATGTACTATGATACCTTGGGAATCATTGACATCAATGGTGATCTCCCTCACGCTTGTTAACGGTATGCATCAATGACCTGTAATCAAGTGGTTTCTACCATGTTTGACCTTAAGACTTTGTAATCACATGGTTAGAATCGTATCATCGCGGTTTCGGCTTGAAGACCCTGGGTTAGCTCATATATCTTTCCCAGGTTGCGATAGATATTTTTTGAGTCATATCACATGAATCCAATTTATATTGGTCGTGGCTGTGTTATCATCTCATCATGGATCTACATTTGTGTCTAGTAGACATGATTGTGTTCAGTCGGTCTCTACTTCCATGGATATGCAATGTATTGGTCGACAACCATGTTATGAGTCATGTGAGACATGTATCTTAGAGTTAGTTATACTGCAGAAGTAAATTCCAACCGATGATCTATGCCTTCAACCCTTTCATATTACAAATCATTTCACCTGTTCCGTTTTACCAGCTTCATGCTTTGGGGGACATTTTGCTACACCAAAATCTCATCATCATGAGTCATGTGTTATCTCCATGCCTTAATCCCTGAATTTCTTGGGATAAAAACATCAAGAAGAAGGTTGTTGTCCTTCCCTTTCCACTTTTGTTGTCACTGTTGATGTATATGTAACTTCAGAATGTATTTCACATATATGTATATTGTATTCCTATAGAGATGTTATTATTCCTCTATACGGAAGTGGTTGTATTCCTATAGAGATGTTATTATTCCTCTATACGGAAGTGTCGTCATTTATATTGTAAGTGTCGTAACTTATACTTGATGGGTTATTAGACCACCTTGTTGGGGTCGGCCCTGTATAAGTCATGTGGGTCAAAGGGTTATTAGACCACCCTATTGGGGGTCGGCCATGTGGGTCAAAGGGTTATTAGACCACCCTAGTGGGGGTCGGCCCAGTCAGCATTATGTTAATTGGTTAAGTTGAGGCCGACCTAGTTGAGTAAAGGTCAAGTCAAGTTAGTGTATAAATAGAGAGTGTGTCTCTCTCATTTACACATTCTATTCTCTCACTCACACTTGAGAGAGTTGCGCACTTGTGGAGGAGGAGGCTCTGCTGCTAGGAGAAGACTATCTCTTGTATTCTGGTTGTATCATTGCTCTATCTATCTCTGAGGAAGTTATTGGGGTTTTTCACCTTTATGGTTTTCCCCAAGTAAACTCTGTGTCTCTTGTGTGCTTGCATTATTGTGTCCATGATTGATATGCTGTACATGTTGTTCTCTCAGTTAAGATCCTAGATCAGATTGAAGTAAATTCTGAAAATTTAACATGGTATCAGAGCTAGCCTGAAAGAAGGCATGATATGGCATGTATGACACTTGTTGCACTTACGATGCTAGGGCTTGATATAGCAAAAACCAGTCATCGTAGCACTTTCGCTATAAATCCGTTTTCGCAAAGTTTTCAGATCTAAAACTTTTACAAGTCGAATAGCCGATCCCCATGTACCTTGTATCCAAAGGACAACCTCTAATTCATTGTACTTTGTGATTTATGATCTGTACAATATAGGGTTTCTGCCTCTTCCAGATCTGAGTCAAAATCAGGTGACCTTGGGAAAAAAGGTCATAACTTGGGCTAGGAAGCTCCAAATGAAATTTCATAAAAATTGACAGGTAGTACACAGACTGTACTATCTCAGGAAAAGTTTTCAGAGGACGAAGTGGAAACAGTGACACGTGGCACGCCATAAAAGTTCGATCTCCTGTATTATCCCATAAACAGGTCACACTGCGACACTTGGCATAACTCTCTCTCAGAGAATCCAATTGAGGTCAGACCTGTCGAGATGGAAAGACAACAGGTCGGGCTATCTCAGAAAATTTTTTCAGACCCTTTGGATTTAAAAGTTCAGAGTTACACCAGAAATAATCAGGTACATATTTATGTCAAAACAGAATTATTTTTGAGCACCTTCATTCATGGCTTCTGGAAATCAGGGCTTCGGAGAAAGTTGGAATTTTTGTAATCGGAGACCACGGATGGATGCTTCAAAATCGAAATTTAGAGACCAAGATCATATTTTTTGGTTGGGCAGAAGGCTGGGCTTGATCAAACCCCAGTTCGGGACTTTGATCGGAAAGATGGAAAATTAAGGCTTCTGCAAAAATTGGAATTTTGGAAATCTGTGACCACGGATGGAAGCTCCTCAGAAAAATCGAAGCTTAGAGATTTGAATCAAATCTTTTGGTTGGGTGAAGCTCCGGGAAACTCAAACCCTAATTCAGGGTCCTCCCCAGTGAATCCGGAAATCTAAAAGGCAATTTCGAGGGGTGAAACTTTGCAGTTTTCAAATTCTGAATATACCAACTTGATCAGCTCATCAAGGCGCGTATTTCTATCATTTCAGAAGTTTGAAATTCAAAGTTTGAATTTTTGGGGTTTCTCTGACAAACCCTAATCCAGCTCCAGGTCCAATTCTTGCAAATCAAGTGGATTGGGTTAATCCTAGAAGAAGATGGATTGGTCACCTGCATAAGTGAAGAAGGTATTGTTTCAGAGGGAGATGAGGCTAAGGCCTTACATAAGAAGATTACAAGCGATCTCGACAGGTATGACTCATCGAGGTATGTTTCGATATTTGTTCATGATTAAGTTTATGGTATGTTTGTCTTCATGTTATTATGGTTAGTACAATCTTGATTTTAGATTTGTCGTATCACCTTAACAAAATTATGAATGCATGATAGAAGATATTCATTGGTTAGGGTGTTGACACTTATGATTGTACTAATGAATTATGGTGTTGTATGAGGTTTATGTTGTCTGCTAACATAAAAGGTACACCAAGAAAGACAAATCATGTTCTACTTCAAGAACATATGATCATGGTGACATGAAGACAAAGATTCATCCATTGTCATGGATCACATAGAAGATCTACTTTCGAGGTATGTATAACTTGGTTCTACAATGGTTAACCTATGAGACATGCAGGTTACTAGCACAAGTCACTGAAGAGAACCAGAAGACATTATGCGGGTATGTTAGACATAACTAGCTAGCATGCTAATCCAGGTATGTTTTTCCTATATCAAGCTAGAATCCTACCTTGTGTTAGGATCTTATACTGTTGTGTTGTTGATAATGATTATTCATGAAGTCATAGGTTTGAATAGTCATGGTTGTATGCATATTATGTTTCTTACCATAATTGATGATATGACTAACCAGAAGAATCATGAAGGTATAGGTTTGAGTAATCATGGGTTTTATGCCTATTATATCTCTTATCTTGATTGATGATTTAACTAACTAGAAGACTCCTATGATCAAATAAGAATATGTATGAGTAAAGGAAGACTTCCCTGAAACCTTGAATACTAATGTTTATTATCTGTGAATGATCATGACTATAGATGTTTAAGATTATTGTGTTTTGATAGTATTAAGATTATACTAATAAATGTGTGATTATGTATGAGACCTCAAGGATAACACAATGATGATACTAATAAGCATGCATAGTGATTAAGGATGGATGTAAGTTCAAGGACAGGTAATCCAGGAAGCAGAGATCAAGAGGGAGCACACTCCAGTTGTTCTTGGAAGAAAGCAAAGGAGCATACTCCAGTAGTTTCTGCAAGGATGTAGATATCTAGAGGGAGTTGACCATCCTTCTGCATTCCACAATAGAAAGGTGTAGAAGAAGCTACTTCAGCAGCTCCTGCAAGGAAGCAAAGACTCAGAGGGAGTTCACCCAACAAACAAACAAAGATAAGTATTTTAATTACCATTCCTTACATACTTGTTTGTTTAAATAATATTATTCAATGATGTATATGCTTATGTTCCTAGATTTAGGATGTGTATTATGCATATTAGAATGATTGCATTAATGAACATCTTACTACTAATATGCATTTGATGGGTAAGTGGCATATGGCACTGGACAACATTCCATTGCTACTTATCTAGAATGAAACCTCTTTGCTGACATCTTAGGAGTTGTGCACACTCTTAACAATGTTCTGGTAGAGATTGGAAGGCATTTAGAAAGTTATGGAATATGGATAAATGTTATATTGAAGCATTGGCTAAGATAATTGCATGACTGTCTGACATATTTCCTTATGTGTAAGAATTTGTTCTGAAAACTATGAGATGTTTTCTAATCATGCAATTTAACTTGTTGTGTAGGAAAGATCGTATACCATCACCTACAAAAGAAGGACTACAACATCTGTTCAAGCAACAAAATTATCTATTGAAGATATTGAAGTTCCCAGGATACGGGAAGAATGCCATGATCCGTCGATCATGAAGAACGATGTTTGGGATGCGGTCCCAAGAGCTGAAGGGAAGTCTGTTGTGACTTCCAAATGGAACTATCAGATCAAGCATGCTGCAGATGGCAGCATATACAAGTGATGAAATAGAAGATACACCAGATGGATTTCAAGACAGCCTTCTTGAATGGTGTAGTTGAAGAAGAAGTGTATGTGGAGAAGCCACTTGGTTCAGAGACACATGACAGGGAGTCATATATGTGCAGAACTTGGTATGGTAGACAACTTTCTATCCATTTTGGGCTTTACCAAGAGTAAAGCGGATTCCAACCTTTACTACAAGGTTGAGGAAGGCAATCCAGTGATACTACTTTTGTATGACCTGTTTATTACAGGTGAGGATAGATTGATTGCCGACATGCAGCGGAAGCTTGCTGCCGAGTTAGAGATGAAGAACTTGGGGATTATGCACTATTTGTTTTTGGCATGGAGGTGTGGCAGAGTGCAGATGGAATATTCCTTGGACAAGGGAAGTATGCAGTAGAGATCCTGAAGAGGTTTGGGATGATGGAATGCAAGGCTATGGCCGCACCTATGGCATCGAACCTGAAGCTTATGTGTGTTGCTTCATTTGAACTGGTTGATGTCACTATGTATCGTCAGATGATTGAGTCCTTGATGTACCTGACGAACATGAGACCAGATATTTTCTTTGCGGTGAACACATTGAGCCAGTTCCTGACAGATCTGAGAGTGTTCACCTGGTTGCTGTAAAGAATATTCTGAGGTACCTGAAGAGTACAGTTGATTATGGGCTCAGATATGATGTGAAACAAAAGTTTAACCTGCAGGGTTATGTTGATTCAGATTGGGCAAGTAGTGCTGCAGATAGGAAGAGCACTTCTGGGTGCTGCTTCAGTATGGGATCAGGTGTGATCTCTTGGTTTAGCAGGAAGCAGTCTTGATTATAGCCAACACAGAGTATGCTGCGATGGATGAGCAGGATGCAGATGTATTGACCAAGCCGTTGGCCAGAGTGCAGTTTGAGTACTTCAGAGAGAGGCTTGGTGCACTTCAGATCGAGGTTCCTTCCAAAAGGAAGTGATGAGTCTGGAAGATGCAGATGCACATGAACTTTTCTAACATGGTAGATGTGTTCTCCCATGGTCGTGATGTAATTGCTGAGCCATTTTTCACATGGTGGTAGATGTGTTCTCCCATGTTGTAGATGTAAGGGCTAAAGCCATTTTTCACATGGTGGTAGATGTGTTCTCCCATGGTGAAAAAGTAAGGGTTGGAGCCTTCCCCGAATGGTGGTAGATGTGTTCTCCCATGTCGATGGTGTAAGTGCTGGATGATGTGCATATGGGCTGTGCTTCGTGGACGATGAGATGATCTGAAGAGGACGATGCTATGATGATCAGGAGGATCATGGATGATCAGCATCAGGATGATGCTCCAGTTACTGCTCTGTATATGCATCAGGATGATGCTGGATATGATTAGGTAGATCATGTATGTTGATATGTATCATGTATTTGTATTGGTATCAGGTGGATACACTATATGATCAGGTGGATCATGTATGATGATATGTATCAGGTAGATACTTGGTGTGCATCAAGTGGATGCATTGTATGATCAGGTTGATCATGATGATGAGCTTCAAGATGTTGCTCCAGATGATATGTACCAGGATGGTACAAGTGATGATGATCAGTATGATCATGGGCATCAGGATGATGCCTCGTGCGATGATGATCCATTGGATCATGAGTATCAGGTTGATACTTGGAGGTCATAGATGATATGTGGCAGGTTGTGCAAATAACATGTAATCAGTCCTGGGGATCTTGCCGATCGTGCTGCATCACATAAATGTTCCTGGGATACTCTTTCCGGTATTGCTATGTAGTATGTAATCAGTCCTCAGATATCCGATAGGTTGAGCCATGTGCTCGTAATCAGTCCTGAGATGAGGTATTACTATGGAGACATGTAATCAGTCCTGGAGATCCGAGAGGTTGAGCTGTGTGCTCGTAATTAGTCCTGGATGCTCTTTAGAGATCTTGCTGATCGTGCTACGACACATAAATGTTCCTGGGATGCTCTTTAAAGGTTTTGTCTATCCACATGTAATCAGTCCTAGAGATCCGAGAGGTTGAGCTGTGTGCTCTTAATAAGTCCTGGGATGCTCTTTAGAGATCTTGCCGGTCGTGCTGCGGCACATAAATGTTCCTGGGATGCTCTTTAAAGGTATTGTGGAGGAGATGCATGTAATCAGTCCTGGGAGATCTTGCCGATCGTGCTTAGGCACATAAATGTTCCTGGGATACTCTTTCTGGTATTGCATCCGCACATAAAATTAGTCCTGAGAGTCCACCTCTATCAGACCGTTCGCACAGATGATGAAGACCTGCAGGTGGTGGGCCTAGATCCAGTATGAAAAAGGACTGGCTCTGTAGAACTTCCTATGACGAATAGATTCAGAGATTGATTGAGATAGCAGCAGTAGTGACGATGATGATGACTCGATGATGATTATCCAGTGACGATGATCCAGAGAAGATGACTTGTGCTAGAAGACCTGTGTCGAGAAATACCTTCCTAGTTAAGAGGGAGTGTTGATGTATATGTAACTTTGGAATGTATTTCACATATATGTATATTGTATTCCTATAGAGATGTTATTATTCCTCTATACGGAAGTGTCGTCATTTATATTATAAGTGTCATAACTTATACTTGATGGGTTATTAGACCACCTTGTTGGGGTCGGCCCTATATAAGTCATGTGGGTCAAAGGGTTATTAGACCACCCTATTGGGAGTCGGCCATGTGGGTCAAAGGGTTATTAGACCACCCTAGTGGGGGTCGGCCCAGTCAACATTATGTTAAGTGGTTAAGTTGAGGCCGACCTAGTTGAGTAATGGTCAAGTCAAGTTAGTGTATAAATAGAGAGTGTGTCTCTCTCATTTTACACATTCTATTCTCTCACTCACACTTGGGAGAGTGGCGCACTTGTGGAGGAGGAGTCTCTGCTGCTAGGAGAAGACTATCTCTTGTATTCTGGTTGTATTATTTCTCTATCTATCTCTGAGGAAGTTATTGGGGTTTTTCACCTTCATGGTTTTCCCCAAGTAAACTCTGTGTCTCTTGTGTGCTTGCATTATTGTGTCCATGATTGATATGCTGTAGATTTGCTGTACATGTTGTTCTCTCAGTTAAGATCCTAGATCAGATTGAAGTAAATTCTGAAAATTTAATAGTCACCCCGATGCACCATGCCTTCTGGCAAGGAGCATTGAAGTCCATGTGATGCATTCTGTAGCTTAGCAGAGTGCATCGGTGATGCAGTCTGCCTTTGTAAAAGTGCGGCTATGCTTTCCTGATGCAAGTTGTCTTCATGCAAAGTGTGTCAGAGTTGGTTAAAGTGGATAAAAGGAAGCTTCAAGTGACTTCTCCAAGCTTGGTCACATGGAGGCTTATCCATAGATGCTAGGAAAACTGGCATTCGATCCCCTAACCTAGTGGGATGATCCCTTAAGCCTCTCCCCTAAATACTCAACCTATCCTATCCCTTTAGCCTTATAAATGTGTGTTAAGATTTAATATGCTAAGATAGAAAATATCAGTATTACATTCCATTTCACAACAATAGCATATACAGGATCACTGAAAGAAAAACAAGCACAACATAAACACAAGAGACACCAATTTATCCTAGGAAACCCTCATGGGGTAGAAAAACCAACAAAGCTTCCTCAATATAGATGACCAACAAATACAAAGTTGTAATCCCCAAACATGAGCTCCTTCTCCTCCATAGAATATCTCTCTCTCTCCTATCCGCCAATCACAAGTGAGTGAATGTGTGTTAAATGAGGAACACACCTCCTCTATTTATACACTCCTCTGACTTGATTTTTACAATAACTAGGTCGGCCCCAACTTAACCACTCAACATAATGCTGATTGGGCCGACCCCATTGGGGACTTAAACAACCCATACAACTAACTCTGGGCCGACCCCACTAGGGAATTCTAATAACCCAAGTTACCACATTCTCTTGGAGGAATAAACATCTCCGGATATACAATAGGGTCTTCAAGGAGGAATGAAACATCCCCGGAATAATAAAGTACAAATATAATATTCTTAGAAGTTACAATATCTCAACACTCCCCTTAACGAGAAATATATTATAACAACATCTGCAGGAGCAAGGAGTCATCAACTACATGATACATGATAGATCTATAAATCATTGGAATCTTTCTTTAACATCATCAGTAACTCAAACAATTATTGGAACATCTTCAAGATCTTCAATACTGGAACATCAACATCTTCAGTGCCGAGTCTTCATCTTCTGCAGCACTCGAACAGCTACAGTAACATCATCATCTGGATCTCCCGATCAACAATATCATCATCTAGATCTCCGATCAACAACATCATCATCTATATCTCCCGATCAACAGCATCATCATCTGGATCTCCTGATCAACAGCATCATCTGGACTCCCGATCAATGACATCATCATCTGGATCTCTCGATCAACAACATCATCATCTGGATCTCCCGATCAACACCATCATCATCTGGATCTCCTGATCAACAACATCATCTGGATCTCCCGATCAACAACATCATCATTGTTGATGTATATGTAACTTCAGAATGTATTTCACCCATGTATTTCATATATGTATTTTGTACTCCTATAGAGATGGTATTATTCCTCTATACGGAAGTGGTTGTATTACTATAGAGATGTTATTATTCCTCTATATGGAAGTGTCGTCATTTATATTGTAAGTGTCGTAACTTATACTTCATGGGTTATTAGACCACCTTGTTGGGGTCGGCCCTGTATAAGTCATGTGGGTCAAAGGGTTATTAGACCACCCTATTGGGTGTCGGCCCAATCAGCATTATGTTAAGCGGTTAAGTTGAGGCCGACCTAGTTGAGTAAAGGTCAAGTCAAGTTAGTGTATAAATAGAGAGTGTCTCTCTCTCATTTTACACATTCTATTCTCTCACTCACACTTGGGAGAGTGGCGCACTTATGGGGGAGGAGGCTCTGCTGCTAGGAGAAGACTATCTCTTGTATTCTGGTTGTATCATTGCTCTATCTATCTCTGAGGAAGTTAGTGGGGTTTTTCACCTTTATGGTTTTCCCCAAGTAAACTCTGTGTCTCTTGTGTGCTTGCATTATTGTGTCCATGATTGATATGATGTAGATTTGCTGTACATGTTGTTCTCTCAGTTAAGATCCTAGATCAGATTGAAGTAAATTCTGAAAATTTAACATGGTATCAGAGCTAGCCTGAAAGAAGGCATGCTATGGCATGTATGACACTTGTTGCACTTACGATGCTAGGGATTGATATAGCAAAAACCAGTCATCGTAGCACTTTCGCTATAAATCCGTTTTGGAAACGTTTTTGGATCTAAAACTTTTACAGGTCGAATATCAGATCCCCATGTACCTTGTTTCCAAAGGAAAACCTCCAATTCGTTGTACTTTGTGATTTATGATCTGTACAATATAGGGTTTCTGCCTCTTCCAGATCTGAGTCAAAATCAGGTGACCTTGGGAAAAAGGTCATAACTTGGGTTAGGAAGCTCCAAATGAAATTTCGTAAAATGTGATAGGTAGTAATCAGACTGTACTATCTCAAGAAAATTGTTCAGAGGCTAAAGTTGAACCAATGACATGTGGAACGCCGTACAAGTTCACTCTCCTGTATTATCCCATAAACAGGTCACGTTGCGACACTTGGCATAACTCTCTCTCAGAGAATCCAATTGAGGTCAGACCTGTTGGGATGGAAAGATAACAGGTCAAGCTATCTCAAAAAAAATGGTCAAAGGTCGAAGTTGAACCAATGACACGTGGCACATCGTACAAGTTTGCTCTCCTGTATTATCCCATAAATAGGTCACGTTGCGACACTTGGCATGAATCTCTCTCAGAGAATCCAATTGAGGTCAGACCTATCAGGATGGAAAGATAACAGGTCGGGATATCGCAAGAAAATTTTTCAGACCCCGTGGATCGAAAAGTTTGGAGTTACACCAGAAACAACCAGGTACATATTTTTGTCAAATCATAATTATTTTTGAGCACCTTCATTCATGGCTTCCGGAATTTAGGGCTTCGGAGGAAGTTGGAATTTTTGTAATCGGAGACCACGACTGAATGCTACTCGTCAAAATCAAAATTTAGAGACCAAGATCAGAATTTTTGGTTGGGCAGAAGGCCGGGCTTGATCAGACCCTAGTTTGGGACTTTGATTAGAAAAGTGGAAAATTAGGGCTTCTGCAAAAATGAGAATTTTTTTTAAATCTGTGACCACGGCTGGAAGCTCTTCATAAAAATAGAAGCTTAGAGCTTTGGATCAAATATTTTGATTGGGCAGAAGAGTGGGCTTCATCAAACCCTAGTTCGAGGTCACGTCCAGGGAATCCAAAAGTTTCAAAGGCAAAATTGAGGAGTGAAACTTTGCAGTTTTCAAATTCTGAATATACCAGCTTAATCAGCTTATCAAGGTGCATATTTCTATCCTTTCAGAAGTTTGAAATTCAAAGTTTGAATTTTTGGGGTTTCTCTGACAAACCCTATTACAGCTCTAGATCCAGTTCCTGCAAATCAACTAGAAGAGGATGGATTGGTCACCTGCATAAGTGAAGAAGTTCCTGTCTCAGAGGGAGATGAGGCTAAGGCCTTCCATAAGAAGATTACAAGCAATCTTGATAGGTATGGCTTATAGGTATGTTTCATGGTTAAGTTTATCATATGTTTATCATTACAGTACAATCTTGATTAATTACTAGACTTGTCGTATCACCTTAATAGAAGATGTTCATTGATTAAGGTTTTGACAGTTATGAATGTACTAATGCATTGTGATGTTGTGTGAGGTTTATGTTGTTCGCTAACATAAAAGGTACACCAAGAAAGACAAATCATGTTCTACTTCAAGAACATATGATCATGGTGACATGAAGACAAAGATTCATCCATTGTCATGGATCACATAGAAGATCTACTTATGAGGTATGTATAACTTGGTTCTACAATGGTTAACTTATGAGACATGCAGGTTACTAGCACAAGTCATTGAAGAGAACCAGTAGACATTATGCAGGTATGTTAGACATAACTACCTAGCATGCTAATCCAAGTATGTTTTTCCTATATCAAGCTAGAATCCTACCTTGTGTTAGGATCTTATACTGTTTCGTTGTTGATAATTATTATTCATGAAGTCATAGGTTTGAATAGTCATGGTTGTATGCATACTATGTTTCTTACCATAATTGATGATATGACTAACTAGAAGAATCATGAAGGTATAGGTTTGAGTAATCACGGGTTTTATGCATATTATATCTCCTATCTTGATTGATGATTTAACTAACCAGAAGAGTTCTATGATCAAATAAGAATATGCATGAGTAAAAGAAGACTTCCTTGAAACCTTGAATACTAATGCTTATTATTTCTGTTTGAAATGATCATGACTATACATGCTTAATATTATTGTGTTTTGATAGTATTAAGATTATACTAATAAATGTGTGATTATGTATGAGTCCTCAAGGATAACACAATGATGATACTAACAAGCATGCATAGGGATCGAGAATGAATATAAGTTCAAGAATACTTAATCCGGGAAGCAAAGATCAAGAGGGAGCACACTCCAGTAGTTTCTGCAAGGATGCAGATATTCAGAGGGAGTTGACCACTTCTCACAATCCACATCAGAATGGAGTTGCAGAAAAAGAAGCAAAGACTGAGAGGGAGTCAACCCAACAATCAAACAAAGATAAGTATTTTTATTATCATTTCTTTCATATTTGTTTGTTTAAATAAAATTGTTCAATGATGTATATGCTCATGTTCCTAGACTTAGGATATGTGTGCTTGCATTATTGTGTCCATGATTGATATGTTGTAGATTTGCTGTACATGTTGTTCTCTCAGTTACGATCCTAGATCAGATTGAAGTAAATTCTGAAAATTTAACAATCATCTGGATCTCCCGATCAACAACATCATCTGGATCTCCCGATCAATAGCATCATCATCTGGATCCTCTCGATCAACAGCATCTGGATCATCTCGATCAACATTATCAACATTTGGATCCTCTCAATCAACAACATCTAGATCATCTCGATCAATAGTATCAATATCTGGATCCTCTCAATCAACAACATCATCATAGCATCATACTCTACAATACACACGATCCAATTACAGGATGATCAATCCTGCTCACTTTAGGACATAAGTCCAAGGATGACACAATCCTATCACGTGCATTTTGAACCAACCGTTCAGGGACGATGCAGTCCTATCACATACATTTTGAACCAAACGTTCAGGGATGATGCAGTCCTATCACTTGCATTTTGAACCAAACGTTCAGGGACGAATCAGTCCTATCACATGCATTTTGAACCAAACGTTCAGGGACGATGCAGTCCTATCACGTGCATTTTGAACCAAACGTTCAGGGACGATGCAATCCCGATATGCTTATAGGATGATCAATCCTTCTCACATTAAGACACCTCTCATGTCTAGGGATGATGCAATCCCTACCATAGTACCAACCCTTTTTCATACTGGACGTGACCTAGATTAAATCTAGTATTTACCACCATAGAGGCAGTCCTTTTTCATGCTGGATGTGTCCTAGATCAAATCTAGGATTTATCACCATAGAAACAGTCCTTTTTCATATTGGATGTGACCTAGATCAAATCTAGGATTTATCACCACAGAGCTAGTCCTTTTTCATACTGGATGTGACCTAGATCAAATCTAGGATTTATCAACATCTTTCTCGGAGACAAGAGTCTGCGGATCTATTTAGAGACGAAAGTCCGGGGATGATACAATCCCTCTCGTCCACTAGGGACCGCTTCTTGGAGACATATGTCTATGGATCAATTCAGGGACTGAAGTCCAGGGATGATACAATCCCTCTCGTCCATTAGGGACCACTTCTCAGAGACATATGTCTACGGATCAATTCAGGGACTGAAGTCCACAGATGATACAATTCCTCTCGTCCACTAGGGACCACTTCTCGGAGACATATGTCTACGGATCAATTCAGGAAATGAAGTCCAGGGATGATACAATCCCCTCGTCAACTTAGACCAAGTATTAGGACCACTTATCAACCTTATCATTGATATCATCGACCTCATCGTCGGGACAGGTAACCTCATCATCGACCTCATCATCGGAATAGGTAACCTCATCATCGATACATATATCCTCATCATCGATTCAAGTATCCACATCATCAATACAAATATCCTCATCATCAATACAAGTATCCTCATCATCGATACAAGTATCCACATCATCAATACAAGTATCCTCATAATTGTTGAGATATTGTAACTTCAAAGAATATTATATTTGTACTTTATTATTCCGGAAATGTTTCATTCCTCCGTAGAGATCTTATTGTATATCCAGAGATGTTTATTCCTCCGTCGGAATGTAGTAACTTGGGTTATTAGACTTCCCTAGTGGGGGTCGGCTCTGTATGTGTTATGTGGGTCAAACGGTTGTTAGACCACCCTAGTGGGGTCGTCCCATTCAGTTATAGTGGGGTGTTTAACCCAGTGGTAAAGTTGGGGCCGACCTAGTTAATATAAAGTACAAGTCGGAGATGTGTATAAATAGAGGAGGTGTGTTCCTCATTATACACACACTTCCCTCACTGAGAATGTAGCGCACTTGTGGAGGAGAGGTCTTCTATGGTGGAGGAGGAGATTGTGTCTTTGGTTTGAATCTTTGTATATTGCTGGTCATCTATATTGAGGAAGCTTTGCTGGGTTTTCTACCCCATGAGGGTTTCCCAGGATAAATCTGTGTCTCTTGTGTTTATGTTGTGCTTGTTGTTTCTTCAGTGATCTTGTATATGCTATTATTGTGAAATGGAATGTAATGCTGCTATTTTCTGTCTTAGCATATTGAATCTTAACATGGTATCAGAGCTAACCTGAAGGAAGGCAATGTATGGCACTTACGACACTTGCTTCACTTGCGACAATTTGAAGGTTTGGGTTTTACAAAGAAAAAAAACCAGTCATCGTGGAACTTTCGCTATAAATCCATTTCTACGAAGTTTCAGGATCTAAAACATTTATAGGTCTTAGATAACATCCCCAGGTACCTTGTGTCCAAAGGACACCCTCAGATTCGTTGTACTTTGTGAGTTATGATCAATACAAGTTAGGGTTTCTGCCTCTTCCAGATCTCAGTCAAAATCAGGTGACCTTGGAAAAAAGGTCATAACTTGGGATAGGAAGCTCCAAATGAAATTTCGTAAAAAGTGACAGGTAGTACACAGACTGTACTATCGCAAGAAACATTTTCAGATGACGAAGTTGAACCAGTGACACGTGGCACGCTGTACAATTTCGCTCTCCTGTTTTATCCCATAAACAGGTCACGTTGTGACACTTGGCATAACTCTCTCTCAGAAAATCGAATTGAGGTCAGACCTATAAGGATGGAAATGTGACAGGTTAGGATATTTTTCAGACAGTGTGGAGTGAAAATTTTAGACTTACAGCAGAAATAATCAGGTACATATTTCTGTCAAAACATAATTATTTTTTGAGCACATTCATTCATGGCTTCCGGAATTTAGGGTTTCGAAGAAAGTTAGAATTTTTGGAATCGGAGTCCACAGCTGAATGCTACTCAGGAAAAATGAAATTTAGAGACCAAGATTGTATTTTTTGGCTGGGTAGAAGACCATGCTTGATCAAACCCCAGTTCGGGATTTTGATCGGAAAGATGGAAAATTAGGGCTTCATTAAAAGTTGGAATTTTCGAAGTCTGTGACCACGGCTGGAAGCTCCTCAGAAAAATAAGAGTTTATAGCCTTGGATCAAACCTTTTGATTGGGCAGAAGGGTGGGCTCCATCAAACCCTAGTTCAATATCATGTCCAGAAGATCCAGAAGTTTCAAAGACAATTTTGAGGGGTCAAATTTTGGAGATTCCAAAATTGAAGTATGCTAGTTTGATCAGCTCAGCAAGACATATCCTTCCATCCATTCAGAAGTGTGAAAGTCAAAGATTGAATTTTTAAGGTTTCTCTAGCAAACCCTAATCAAGCTCTAGATCAAGTTTCAGAGGGAGTTGAGGCTAAGGCCTTACATAAGAAGACTACAAGAAGTCTTGATAGGTATGACTTAAGGAGGTTCAGGTATGTCTTGAAATCTGATTCCTGATTAAGTTCATAATATGTTTGTCTTCATATTATTTATTAGTACAATCTTGATTAATGTTAGAATTGTCTTATCACCCTAGTAACAATATGAATGCATGTGAATGATAGAAGACATTCATTGATTAGGGTTATATGATTGTACTAATGCACTGTGGTGTTGTATGAGGTTGATGTTGTCTGCTAACAAGATACAGGTACGTCATGAAAGACAAATCAAGTTCCATGACCATGACAACATGAAGACAAAGACTCATCCATAATATTTGATCACAATATTTGATCACATAGAAGTTCTACTTGCAAGGTATGTATGACTTTGTTCTATTATGCTTAACCTATGAAATATGCAGGTTCCAGCATAGGATCTCTAAATCATTGAAGAGAACAAAGAAGATATTGATTAGGTATGTTACACATAACTAAGCAGGTATACTAATCCAGGTATGTTTTCCTATGTCATGTTAGAATATTACCTTGTATTAGGATCCCTTATATAAGTATACTTGGTATGATTGGTTATGCTTATTCACAAAGTTAGTAATCAAGGGTTTATGCATATTATGTCTCTTATCTTGATTGATGATTTAACTAACCATAAGAGTACTATGATCAAACAAGAATTTGCATGAGTAGAAGAAGACTTCCTTGAAACCCTAAATACTAATGTTTATTATCTATGATCATGACTATACATATTCAAGATTATTTAGAATTATAATGTTTTGATAATATTGAGAATATACTAATGAATGTATGTTTGTGTATGAGATCATGAGGATGACACTTGAGCATGCACAGTGGTACAGAATGAATAGAAGTTCAAAAGACATATAGAAGATCGAGTGGGAGGAAACCACACAAACATAAAAGATAAGTATTTGAGTTGTTATTTGAAATAGTAAATGCTATTGCTTGTAATAGATTACATGCATGTTTAGAATATATCATGCTGAGTGTAAACATTCATATAGCATTGAATAGTATACTACTAATATGCATATGATTGGTAAGTTGGACAAACATTCCATTGTTGCTTGTCTAGAATGAAACCTCTTTGCTGACATGCTGAGAGCTGTGCACACTCTCGATAGTATGTTCTGGTAGAGATGGAAGGCATCTAGATAGCCACTGTATGCATACAGGATATGGAAAAGTGTTGTGCCAAAGTATTGGTCAAGATAGTTGCATAACTATGAAAATGATATCTGTATGCATAATAGGTTATCATGTCAACATGCAACGTGATTTGATGATTATGAAGTATTAATAATCATATACTTAATCTTGATTTGTAGGAAAGATCATGAATAATGATGAACACCGAACAAGTGATGGATGTTCAACAAGAAGATTTACAAATCAAACAAAATATAGAAGGCTCGTGGCTAGAAGATTCTCTTAGAAAGAGGAAGAGAATCATGACGAGATGTTTGCTCCAAGTAGCTAGATAAGACCATTATCTTAATGGTGTAATTAAAGAAGAAGTGTGATTCAGGTTCTGTATGGGTACTCAGGATCGATAGTAATTTGATGAGCTTAATGATCACAATGGGTGATGTGGATTTCAACCTTTTCCACAAGGTTGAATATGGTTTCTATACACAGATGACATAGATGCAAGAAGGAACTCACCATAGAATTCGAATGATATTGAGACTCATATCAGTAGACCCATCTGACGAGAGATGGAACAGATAGATGGCTGCATAAATGAAAATGAAAGATCTCAGTTTGATGCATTACTTCCTAGTTCTGGAAGTATGGAAAGGCTTAGAAGGAATCTTTCTCAACCAGGGAAAGTATGGTGAGAAATATTAAAAGGACTTGATATGTTGGAATGGCCACTCTCATGGATTCCAACTTGAAGCTGTTAGCGGATGACTCATCAGAGTTAGTGTATATAACTCTGTACAGACAAATTATTGGGTCATTGATGTATCTAACAAATACTAGGTCAGATATATGCTTTGCTGTGAATACCTTGAGTCAGTATCTAGTGGAAACAAGATGTGTTCACCTGATAGTTACAAAGCATGTGATGAGGTACCTAAAGGATACGATAGACTTTGATCCATGCTATCTTGGAGATCATGACTTCAGATGGATACACAGATGTTGATTGAGCAGAAAGTGTATCAGACAGGAAGAGCACATCGAGAAGATGTTATTGTCTGGGATCAGCCATGATCTTGTGGTTTAGCAGGAAGCAGTCTAGTGTGGCTCTCAGCACAAGCGGAATATATGACTGCTTGCTCTGCTAGTTGTGAAGAAGTATGGCTTCAGGATTGTTTGACTTAGAGATAGAACCAACTGTGATCGTATGTGACAAACAGAGTTGTATCAAGATGGCAGAGAATCCAGTGTTCCATGATAAGTCAAAGCACATAGAGATCTAACGAGATATGGTGCAGAAAGGAACTAAAGTTTGAATTTGTAACAAGTTACCAATGTACTAACCAAACCTCTACCGATCCGATGTACTACCTCAAGTAAAGTTTTCCGAGACAAGCTTGGAAGGACCCTCCTCAAAAGGGGGAGTGATGTGGTCACTTATGATGAGATTGCCTACATCGACGGTGAGGTCAATGATGTGGATACCTATATTGGTGATACCGACAGAGAGGTTGGTGGATGGTCCTTAGACAGGGTCTAAGTTGACAAGGGGATTGCATCATCCTTGAACACATGTTCTAAAAGGATCCGTAGACAGATGTCTTCGAGAATGAAGTCCTTAGTGGACAAGTGGGGATTGGATCATCCCTGGACTTCAATCCTAAAGTGAGTCGTAGACACATGTCTTCGAAAATGAAGTCCTTAGTGGATAAGTGGGGATTGGATCATCCCTGGACTTCAGTCCTAAAGAGAGTCGTAGACACATGTCTTTGAAAATGAAGTCCTTAGTGGACAAGTGGGGATTGGATCATCCCTGGACTTCAGTCTTAAAGAGAGCCGTAGACGTATGGTCTTTGAGAATAAATTCCTTAGTGGATAGGTGGGGATTGTATCATCCCCGGACTTCGGTCCCTTGAATTGATCCGTAGACGTATGGTCTCTGAGAATAAAGTCCTTAGTGGACGAGAGGGGATTGTATCATCCCTGGACTTCGGTCCCTTGAATTGATCCGTAGATGTATGGTATCCGTGAATGAAGTCCTTAGTGGACTAATGGGGATTGCATCATTCCAGAACCACTAGTTCAAAATGTACGTGATGGGGATTGCATCATCCCGGAACCACTAGTTCAAAATGTACGTGATGGGGATTGCATCATCCCAAAACCACTAGTTCAAAATGTACGTGATGGGGATTGCATCATCCTGGAACCACCATTTCAAAATGTACGTGATGGGGATTGCATCATCTCGGAACCACTAGTTCAAAATGTACGTGATCGGGATTGCATCATCCCGGAACCACTAGTTCAAAATGTACGTGATGGGGATTGTATCATCCCCGGACTTCAGTCCCTGAATTGACCCGTAGACAAATGTCTCCGAGAAGTGGTCCCTAGTGGACGAGAGGGGATTGTATCATCCCTGGACTTCGGTCCCTGAATTGATTCGTAGACATATATCTCCGAGAAAGTGGTCCTTAGATTTTGTCTAAGTTGACGAGTTGACTGTATCGTCCCTAGACATGTTATGGTGTCTTAAATGAATCATGTGTTTTGCAGAGTATGCTAATATTGAGGATACTTGTATTGATGAGGACACTTGTATTGATATTGATGATATGTATTGATGAGGATACTTGTATTGATATTGATGATATGTATTGATGAGGATACTTGTATTGATGAGGATACTTGTATTGATATTGATGATATGTATTGATGTGGATACTTGCATTGATGATGTGTATACTTGTATTGGTGTGGATACTTGTATTGATGATGTGTATACTTGTATTGGTGTGGATACTTGTATTGATGATCTGTATACTTGTATTGGTGTGGATACTTGTATTGATGATATACTTGTATTGGTGTGGATACTTGTATTGATGATGTGTATACTTGTATTGGTGTGGATACTTGTATTAATGATGTGTATACTTGTATTGGTGTGGATAATTGTATTGGTGTGGATACTTATATTGATGATGTGTATACTTGCATTGGTGTGGATACTTGTATTGATGATGTGTATACTTGTATTGGTGTGGATACTTGTATTGATGATATACTTGTATTGGTGTGGATACTTGCATTGATGATGTGTATACTTGTATTAGTGTGGATACTTGTATTGACGATGTTGTTGATCGTGATGATCTAGATGACGATGCTACTGATCGTGATGATCTAGATGATGATGCTGCTGATCGTGATGGTCTAGATGACGATGATGTTGATCGTGATGATCTAGATGACGATGATGTTGATCGTGATGATCTAGATGACGATGTTGTTGATCGTGATGATCGTATGATGACGATGTTGATGATCATGTGATGATGATGTTGATGATTGTGTGATGACGATGATGATGATGATGTTGATGATTGTGTGATGACGATGTCGATGATCGTGTGATGACGATGCTGATGATCGTGAGGATCCAGATGATGATATTGTTGTAGTTGTTCAAGTGCTACAGAAGATAAAGACTCAGTACTGAAGATGTTGATGTTCCAGTAACTGCTTGAGTTACTGATGATGTTGAGAAAGCTTCCAATGATTTATAGATGTATCATGTATGATGTTGATGACTCCTTGCTCGTGCAGATGCTGTTATAATATCCTTCTCGTTAAGGGGGAGTGTTGAGATATTGTAACTTCAAAGAATATTATATTTGTACTTTATTATTCCGGAGATGTTTCATTCCTCCATAAAGATCTTATTGTATATCCAGAGATGTTTATTCCTCCGTCGGAATGTGGTAACTTGGGTTATTAGACTTCCCTAGTGGGGGTCGGCCCTATATGTGTTATGTGGGTCAAAGGGTTGTTAGACCACCCTAGTGGGGTTGGCCCAGTCAGTTATAGTGGGGTGTTTAACCCAGTGGTAAAGTTGGGGCCGACCTAGTTAATATAAAGTACAAGTCGGAGATGTGTATAAATAGAGGAGGTGTGTTCCTCATTATACAAACACTTCCCTCACTTAGAATGTAGCGCACTTGTGGAGGAGAGGTCTTCTATGATGGAGGAGGAGATCATGTCTTTGGTTTGCATCTTTGTATATTGCTGGTCATCTATATTGAGGAAGCTTTGCGGGGTTTTCTACCTCATGAGGGTTTCCAAGGATAAATCTGTGTCTCTTGTGTTTATGTTGTGCTTGTTGTTTCTTCAATGATACTGTATATGCTATTATTGTGAAATGGAATGTAATGCTGCTATTTTCTATCTTAGCATATTGAATCTTAACAATAATCAATACAAGTATCCTCATCATCGATGTAGGCAATCTCATCATTAACGACCATATCACTCCCCCTTTCGAGGAGGGTCCTTTTGAACTATACCAAGCTTGTCTCGAAAATACTCAAAATTTACTCGAGACAGAGGTTTGGTCAGTATATCAGCAACTTATTCGTTAGTGCTCACATACTCGAGCTTGATAGCTCCTTTTTGCACCATACCCCGTATATAAAAATATCAGATCTCTATGTGCTTTGACTTATCATGGAACACTGGATTCTTTGTCATCTTGATACAACTCTGGTTGTCACACAAGATCATAGTGGGGTCCATCTCTAAGTCAAACAGTCCTGAAGCCATATCTCTTCACAACTAGTAGAGAAAGCAACTATATATTCCGCTTCGGCTGTGCGGGGAGCCACACTAGACTGCTTATTGATAAACCATGATATCATGGTCAGATCCTAGACAATAACTTCCGCCCGATGTGATTTTCCTATCTGATACACTTCCTGCCCAATCAGCATCTGTGTAACCATACAATCTAAAGTCATGATCTCCAAGATAACATAGACCAAATTCTATTGTACCCTTTAGGTACCTCATCACATGCTTTGCAGCTATCATGTGAACACACCTAGGTTTCACTATATATCGACTCAAGGTGTTCACATCAAAGCATATATTTGGCCTAGTATTCGTCAGATACATCAATGACCCAATAATCTGTCTGTATAGAGTCACATCCACTAACTTTGATGAGTCATCAGCTAACAACTTCAAGTTGGAATCCATGGGAGTGGTCATGGATTTACATTCCAACATATCAAATCTTCTCAATATTTCCACAGCATACTTTCTCTTGTTGAGAAAGATTCCTTCTGGGCCTTTCCATACTTCTAGACCTAGGAAGTAATGCATCAATCTGAGATATTTCATCTCAAATTTTGTAGCTAGCTTCTTCTTGCTTTCCATGATTTGTTTCTCATTCCCTGTCAGAAAGAGATCATCCACATACAATAATAGTATAACAGGTTCATCATCCATAACCTTAAGGTAAAGGTTAGGATCATCTTTACTTTTGGTAAATCCCAAGCTTGTCAAGAAGCTATCAATTCTCCCTCTGTGACTGAACATCATTCACACTTTGCATTGAGTGATCTTATGCATATCTATCTGTGCCATCTCTCGTTAGATGGGTCTACTGATATGGGCCTCAAGATCATTCAAACTTCTTGCATCCAGCTAAGAGAAGAATGCCATCTGTATATAGACACCATCTTCAACCTTGTAGCAAAGGTTGAAATCTGCATCACCCATGGTGATCATTAGGCTCATCAAATGACTATCGATCCTGGGTACCCGTACAGAGATTTCTTCAATTGAATCCTGGGAGTTTTCTCAATTTGTACTTCTTCTTCAATTACACCATTAAGAGAATGGTCTTATCTAGCCAATTGGAGCAAACATCTCGTCATGATCCTCTTCCTCTTTCTAGGAGAATCTTCTAGCCACGAGCCTTCTATATTATGTTTGATTTGTAAGTCTTCTTGTTGAACATTCATCACTTGTTCGGTGTTCATCATCTTTTATACAAATCAAAGTTAATCACATGATTAGTAATACTTCATAATCATCAAATTAGTTTGACGTGATAACCTACTATGCATACTGATATGATTCACATAGTCATGCAATTATCTTGACCAATATTTTGGCACAACACTTTTCCATATCCTGTATGTATACAGTGTCTATCTAGATGCCTTCCATCTCTACCAGAACATACTGTCAAGAGCGTGCACAGCTCTCACCATGTCAGCAAAGAGGTTTCATTCTAGATAAACAACAATGGAATGTTTTTCCAACTTACCCATCATATGCATACTAGTAGTATAATGTTCAATGCTATATGAATGCTTACACTATGCATGATATATTCTAGGAATACAAATATGCATACAGCTATTACAAGCAATATCATTTACTATTTCAAAGATTCAAATAAAAACTCAAATACTTATCTTTTATGGTTGCCTCCTGCTTGATCTCTATATGTCTTTGAACTTCTATTCATTCTGTACCACTATGCATGCTTAAGTGTGCACTAGTGTCATCCTCATGATCTCATACATAATCATACATTCATTAGTATAATCTCAATACTATTATGTATGGTCATGATCATTTCATACACAGGTATACTTACCTAAGATCCTAACACAAAGTAGGATTCTAACTTGATATAGGAAAACATACCTGGATTATTATACTCAAACAATATCTTCTTTGTTATCTTCAATGATTTGTGCTAGAACGTGCATATCTCATAAGTTAAGCATAGTAGAAAAAAGTCATACATACCTCGTAAGTAGAGATTCTATGTGGTCAAAGACTATGGATGAGTCTTTGTCTTTGTTAGTTTTTCAGAATTTTCAATCTGATATAGGATCTTAACTGAGAGAATAACATGTATAGCATATCTACAACATATCAATCATGGACACAATAATGCAAGCACACAAGAGACATAGACTTTCACCGGGGAAAACCAAGAAGCTGAAAAACCCTGCAACTTCCTCAGAGATAGATAGAGCAATGATACAACCCAAGTACAAGAGATAGTCCTCCTAGCAGCAACTTCTCCTCCTCCACTAGTACGCCACTCTCCAATGAGTGTGTGTGAGAAGAATAGAATGTGTAAAATGAGAGAGACACACTCTCTATTTATACACTACATCACTTGACCTTTACTCAACTGGGTTGGCCCTAACTTAACCACATAACATAATGCTGACTAGGCCGACCCCCAATAGGGTGGTCTAATAACCCTTTGACCCACATGACTCATATAGAGCCGACCCAACAAGGTGGTCTAATAACCCATCAAGTATAAGTTACAACACTTACAATATAAATGACGACACTTCTGTATAGAGGAATAATAACATCTCTATAGGAATACAAACACTTCCGTATAGAGGAATAATAACATCTCTATAGGAATACAATATACTTATATGAAATACATTCCGAAGTTACAAATACATCAACACTCCCTCTTAACTAGGAAGGTATTTCTCGACATAGATTTTCTAGCACAAGTCTTCTTCTCTGGATCATCATTAGTGAATCATCGTCATTATCACTGCTGTTGCTATCTCAATCAATATTCGATCTACTCGTCATAGGAATTTCTACAGAGCCAGTCCTTTTTCATACTGGATGTAGGCCCACCACCTACAGGTCTTCATCATCACTGGCCATATTGTGGAATCCTCAGGACTTATTACGTGAGTCAAAAAAACCTCGAAAGAGCATCCCAGGATTGATTACGAGCACACAACTCAACCTATCGTATCTCCCAGGACCTTTTACATGCTACTGCATAACCTGTCCACGGCCACAGAGTATTATCCTGATACTCATGATCATACTGATCATAACATCGTTCACGAAGTACAACCCAGATGCACATCACATAGCACTTACATCTACGCCATGGGAGAACACATCTACAACCATGCGAGAATGGCACAACACTTATATTGCAGCCATGGGAGAACACATCTACAACCGTGCTCAAATGGCCCAGCACTTATATCGCAGCCATGGGAGAACACATCTACAACCATGCTCGAATGGCCCAGCACTTATATCGCAGCCATGGGAGAACACATCTACAATCATGCTCGAATGGCCCCAACACTTATATCACATCCATGGGAGAACACATCTACAACCATGCTCGAATGGCCCTGGCAATATGGGAGAACACATCTGCCACCATGTCGGAAAAGCCCAGCAATTACATCGCAACCATGGGAGAACACATCTACAACCATGTCCGAAAATCTCATGTGCATCAGTGTCTTTGGAACTCATCACACATAATCCAACTGATTATGTAATGTATCCAACTAATACATGTTATCACATATGATCATCTTGATCATCATCACTGCATCGTCCTGATGCATGTCATCTGGAGCAACATCCTGAAGCTTGTCATCCATGATCATCTTGATCATACAATACATCCACCTGATGCATACCAAGTATCTACCTAATACATATCATCATACATGATCCACCTGATCATAGAATGTATCCATCTGATACATACACAGATACATGATCCACCTGATCATACAATGTATCCACCTGATATATATCAACATACATGATCTACTTGATCATACAAACATATCCACCTGATACATATACAGATACATGGTCTAAGCATCCAACATGATGCATATACATATACATGATCCAACTGATCATAACAAGCATCCAACATGATGCATATACAAAGCAGCAACTGGAGCATCGTCCTGATGCTCATCATCCAGTGCTTACATCCACAGCCATGGGAAGGATCCTCCTCTCACCATGCTTGGAATGTCTCCTGCAAATGTCCATCACTTCTTCCTCGAAGTGTCGTTGATCTGAAGAACACCAAGCCTCTCTTTGAAGTACTCGAACTTCACTCTGGCTAGTGTTTTGTCAGCACATCTGCAATCTTCTCATCCGTTGCAGTATACAGTAGCTTCACTGCTTCTCTCTACACCATATCCCTGATATAGTGATATTTGATCTCACTGTGCTTCAACCTGTCATGGAACACTGGGTTCTCAGACAACTTCACACAACTCTGGTTGTCACAAAAGATACCAATAGCATCCAACAGGAGATCAAATAACTCAGATAGTAGCTTCCTCAGCCATACTACCTCACAACTAGCCGAACAAGCTGCAACATATTCTGCTTCGGCTGTACTCAATGCTACGCAGGACTGCTTCCTGCTAAACCAAGAGATCACACCTGATCCCATACTGAAGCAACACCCATATGTGCTCTTCTTATCTGCAGCACTGCCTGCCCAATCTGAATCAACATAACCCTGTAGGTTAAGCTTTTGATTTGCATCATAGTTGAGCCCATAATTAACCGTACCCTTCAGGTACCTCAGAATATGCTTTACATCAACCAAGTGAACACCTCTCGGATCCGTTAGGAACTGGCTCAATGTGTTCATCGCAAAGAAAATATCTGGTCTCATGTTTGTCAAGTACATCAAGGACCCAATCATCTGACGATACACAGTGACATCAATCGGATCATATAAGCATCACACAGAAGCTTCAGGTTCGATGACATAGCCTCGCAGTCCATCATCCTGAACCTCTTCAGGATCTCTACTGCATACTTCCCTTGTCCAAGGAAGATTCCATCTGCACTCTGCCACACCTCCATATCAAAAAAGTAGTGCATCATACCCAAGTCCTTCATCTCGAACTCAGCAGCAAGCTTCCTCTTCGTGTTGGCAATTAATCTATCCTCACCTGTTACAAACAGGTCATCCACATACAATAGTAGTATCACTGGATTTCCTTCCTCAACCTTGTAGTAAAGGTTGGAATCTGCTTTACTCTTGGTAAATCCAAAACTAGATAGGAAGCCATCTATCCTACCATACCAGGTCTTGGGTGCCTGTTTCAAACCATACAGGGCTTTCTTCAGTTTGCACACATGTGACCCTCGGTCATGTGACTCAAACCCGAGTGGCTGCTCCACATACACTTCCTCTTCCACTACACCATTCAAGAAGGCTGTCTTGACATCCATCTGGTGTACCTTCCATTTCATCACTACAGCCAGAGCAAGTACTTGATCTAATGGAAGTGTATCTGGCCACAGGAGCAAAGGTCTCTTCATAATCTATTCCCTTTTTTGAGAGAAGCCATGAGCTACAAATCTCGCTTTGTACTTTTCTATGCTTCCATCTGCAGCATGCTTTGATCTTATAGATCCACTTGGAAGTCACAAAAAACTTCTCTTCAGGTCTTGAGACCACATCCCAAACATGATCGATTGGTACTTCTCGACCATGGCATCCTTTTACTATATCCCATATCCTGGGAACTTTAGATTCTTCAATATCTTCAATAGATAGTTTGAACTTCATTGCTGGAACAAATGTTGTAGTTCTTCTTTTGTAGGTGATGGTATACAATCTTTCCTACAAAACAAGTTAAATTGCATGATTAGAAAACATCTCATAGTTTTCAGAACAAATTCTTACACATAAAGAAACATGTCATACATTCATGCAATTATTTTAGCCAATGCTTCAATACAACATTTATCCATATCCCGTAACTTTCTAGATGCCTTCCAATCTCTACCAGAACATTGTTAAGAGTGTGCACAACTCCCAACATGTCAGTAAATAGGTTTCATTCTAGATAAGTAGCAATGGAATGTTGTACAGTGCCATAGGCCACTTACCCATCACATGCATATTAGTAGTATACTGTTCATTAATGCAATTATTCTAATATGCATAATACACACCCTGAGTCTAGGAACATAAGCATATTTGAACAATATTATTTAAACAATCAAATATACAAGAAATGACAATTCAAATAGTTATTTTTGTTTGTTTGTTGAGTGGACTCCCTCTCAGACTTTGCTTCCTTGCAGGAACTACTGGAGTGTGCTCCCTCTTGATCTTTGCTTCCTGGATTACCTGTTCTTGAACTTATATCCATCCTCGATCACTATGCATGCTTAAGTGTGCACTAGTGTCATGATTGTGCCATCCTCAAGATCTCATACATAATCATACATTCATTAGTATAGATACTAAAACATCATAATCTTAAACATGTATAGTCATGATCATTTCAAACACAGATAATAAACATTAGTATTCAAAGTTTCAGGGAAGACTTCTCTTACTCATGCATATTCATATTTGACCATAGAATTCTTCTGGTTAGTCATATCATCAATCAAGGTAAGAGACATAATATGCATACACCCTTGATTACTTACATTTCTAACTTCATGAATAATCATTATGAACTATACAACAGTATCAGATCCTAACACAAGGTAGGATTCTAACTTGATATAGGAAAAACATACCTAGTTATCATATTTGCTAGTTATGTCTAGCAATGTCTTCTCGTTCTCTTCAATGACTTGTGGTAGTAACCTGCATATCTCATAGGTTAAGCATTGTAGAACCAAATTATACATACCTCGTAATTAGATCTTCTATGTGATCCATGACAATGGATGAATCTTTGTCTTCATGTCACCATGATCATATGTTCTTGAACTAGAACATGATTTGTCTTTCTTGGTGTACCTTTCATGTTAGCGGACAACATAAACCTCATACAACACCATAATGCATTAGTACAATCATAAGTGTCAAAACCCTAATCAATGAATATATTTTATCGTGCATTCATAATTTTATTAAGGTGATACGACAAGTCTAAAGTTAATCAAGATTGTAATAACCTTAATGAAGACAAACATACCATAAAATTAATCATCAACAAATCTCGAAACATACCTGGATAAGTCATACCTATCGAGATTGCTTGTAATCTTCTTATGTAAGGCCATAGCCTTATCTCCCTCTAAAACTGGAACTTCTTCACTTATGCAGGTGACCAATCCATTCTCCTCTAGGATTAAACCAATCCACTTGATTTGCAGAAACTGGATCTGGAGCTGGATTAGAGTTTGTCAGAGAAACCCTCAAAATTCAAACTTTGAATTTCAAACTTCTGAAAGGATAGAAAGATGCGCCTTGATGAACTGATCAAGCTGGTATACTCAGAATTTGAAAACTACAAAGTTTCACCCCTCAAAATTGCCTCTGAAACTTCTGGATCTTCTGGACAAGATCCTGAATGTTGATGTATATGTAACTTCGGAATGTATTTCTTATATGTATTTATTGTACTCCTATAGAGATGTGTTATACCTCTATACATAAGTATCGTCATTTGTATTGACAAGTGTCGCAAGTGTGTTAACTTGCTGATGGGTTATTAGACCAACATGTGTGGGGTTGGCCCTGATTATTGTAACTGGGGGTTATTAGACTTAAGTAGACAAGTCGGCCCCATAAGTATTTTAGGCAGGTCGGACAAGTATAAATAGAGATTGAGTTATCTCTATTTAGATCATCTCATTACTCACTCATCCTTCACTCGGAAAGTGGCGCACATGTGAGGAGGAGGATCAACACATAGAAGAAGTCTATCTCTTGTACTTGGGTTGTACTTTTTCTCTATCTATCTATGAGGAAGTTGTGGGGTTTTTCACCTTAGGGTTTTCCCCACGGAAACTCTGTGTGTCTATTGTCTCTTATGCTTTTGATTCTTGTGATGATTGACATGCTTGATATGATTGATATGCATTGATATACTGTACATGTTATTCTCTCAGTAAAGATCCTATAGCATATTGAATTAATGCTTAAAATCTAACATGGTATCAGAGCTAACCTGAGAAGAAGACACTGTGCAGTTTCGAAAACCAAAGTTTCTTGTTTATTAAGCTTCTCTCCACATATTTTGGAAAATCAATATAGTATATTGACTCTACTCATCAAGGAGAATCTATCTGTCCAATCAGAATTCAATTCTGAGCTGTTTCAATTTTGGCCCTAAAATTTAGGGTTTCCACAAAAATAGGAATTTTTTAAATCTGAAGACATAGCTGGAAGATCCTTGGAAAAATCGTAGTTTATAGATTTGGATCGAGATTTTTGGCTGGGTAGATCTCCGAAAAATTGAAACCCTAATTCAGGGTTCTCCTTAGTGAATGCGAGAAGACTAAAAGACATTTCTGAAGGGTGAAACTTTGCAGATCTGAATTTCTGAATATACCAGGCTGATCAGTTCATCAAGGCACACCTTTCTATCCTTTCAGAAAGTTGAAATTCAAAGTTTGAAATTTTAGGGTTTCTTTGACAAACCCTAATCTGGCACCAGATCCAGTTTTTCAGCAAATCAAGTGGTAAGACCTAAATCATTTCTATTTCCATTTGAAGTACTCTTTAAGATGTCTCACCACACCAAGCTTGAGGATAATCTTGAAGGTGCTGATAACTTCCGAGCATGGAAGTATAGGATTGGGTTAATCCTTGAAGAGAATGAGTTGGATACTTATATAAGTGAAGAGGTCCCTGTCCCAGAGGGAGACGAGGCCAAGGCTCTTCACAAGAGGAACTTGGTTAAGGCAAAGAGGATCGTTGTTGATTCTATCAAAGATCATCCCATCCCCCATGCGTCATCCCTAAAGATACCAAAAGAGATGTTTGATTCCTTGACTAAACTATTTGAAGGCAAGAACATAAATTGGAAGATGACCTTGAGGAATCAATTGAAGAATATCAAGATCTAGAATGTAGAGACTATGCAGTCATATTTCTCAAGGGTCTCTCAGATAAAAGAAAAACTTGAAGATATGGGTGAAGATATAGAAAATGGAGAAGTGGTGATGACCACTCTTAATGGCCTTCCTAGGTCATGGGATCCCTTCATCCAAGGGATTTGTGCTACGAAGAAACTTATCTCTTTCAGTAGACTGTGGGAAGAATGCTCACAGGAAGAAGCTCGAATTGTAGCTAGAGAAGAGAAGATGGGGAGTGAAGACCAAGCACTCACAGCTCACTCCAAAAGACATGGTGACAAGAAAGCTCACCATCATGGCAGGAAAGAAAACCATCACCATCAGAATCAAAGAGGTAGTCCCAGACATCGAAGGAACATGTCCTATGTCCGTTGCTTTACATGTGATGAAAAGGGACACTATGCCAGAGATTGTCCTAGAAATAAGAAAGAGGATCCTCACAAGAAGAAGAATCTCAAAAGAAGACATCATGCTCATGCTGCAGAGGATGATGAACCTCCCAGGAAGAGGGCTAGAGAAGATAGTGAAGATTCTTCAAGTGATGAAGAATATGTTTTGATTTCTGCTCTCACTGGAACCATTACTCATGGAAGTAATGATTGGCTAATAGATAGTGGGGCTTCCAAACATATGACAGGATTCAAAGAATCCTTTGTGAATCTATCCGAACATGATTCACCCCACAAGGTGAAACTTGGGGATGACTACCAGTATCCCATAAAAGGGAGTGGTGAAGCCTCCTATAAACTAAACTCTGGAAAGTCTATGAAGATGAAAGATGTACTCTATGTTCCAGGTCTCAAGAAGAATCTTCTCTCAATATCTTCATTGGATGCAAAAGGCATGAGGGTTGCATTTATAGATGGCCAAGTCCTAATGTGGCCAAAGGGTAAGACTATAGATGATGCAATTGTGATTGGAGAGCAAGAGGGAGGATTATACAAATTGAAGGGCCATCCAGAACAAACCATGGTCCATGAATCAGTAGAGCCAAGTGAACTTTGGCACAGAAGGCTTGCACACATGCATTATAGGGAATTACCAATTGCAAGCAAAGCTATAGAAGGTATTCCTGAAATCCAGACAAAGCATGAGGGCATTTGCAAAGGTTGTGCAAAGGGAAAGAACACCAAGAAGACATTTCCAAGTAGTGAAGGAAAGGCATAAGTAATATTGGAAATTATCCACTCCGATGTATGTAGTCCAATGTCATCTAGTTCTCTGAGAGGATCCGACAAATTCACTTCAGAAGATTTCAAGAAGCTATGCAGTGATTCAGGGATTAAGAGGGAGTTGTCCACCCTCTACATTCCACATCAGAAAGGTGTAGAAGAAGCTACTTCAGAATAGGACTCCAACAACTTTTGCAAGGAAGCAAAGATTCAGAGGGAGTCCACCCAACAAACAAACAAAGATAAGTATTTGAATTATCATTTCTTGTATATATCATTGTTTAAATTCAATGATGTATATACTTATGTTCCTAGACATAGGTTGTGTATTATGCATATTAGAATAATTGCATTAATGAACAGTATACTACTAATATGCATGTGGTGGGTAAGTGTCCTATGGAACTGTACAACATTCCATTGCTACTTATCTAGAATGAAACCTCTTTGCTGACATGTTGGGAGTTGTGCACACTCTTAACAATGTTTTGGTAGAGATTGGCAGGCATCTAGAAAGTTATGGGATATGGATAAATGTTGTATTGAAGCATTGGCTAAAATAATTGCATGACTGTATGACATATTTCTTTATGTATAAGAATTTGTTCTGAAAACCATGAGATGTTTCTAATCATGCAATTTAACTTGTCTTGTAGGAAAGATTGTATACCATCACCTACAAAAGAAGGACTACAACATTTGTTCCAACAACAAAGCTATCTATTGAAGATATTGAAGAATATGAAGTTCCCAGGATCCGGGATGCAGTATTGGAAGAATGCCATGATCCGTCGATCATGAAGAATGATGTTTGGGATGTGGTCCCAAGACCAGATGGGAAGTCTGTGGTGACTTCCAAATGGATCTATAAGATCAAGCATGCTGCAGATGGTAGCATCGAGAAATACAAAGCTAGGTTTGTAGCTCGTGGTTTCTCCCAGAAAGAAGGGATTGATTATGAAGAGACTTTTTCTCCTATGGCCAGATACACTTCCATTAGATCAATACTTTCTCTGGCTGCAGTGATGAAATGGAAGATACACCAGATGGATGTCAATATTTATTTCTTGAATGGTGTAGTTGAAGAAGAAGTGTATGTGGAGCAGCCACTCGGATTCGAGACACATGATAGAGGCACTCATGTGTGCAAACTGAAGAAAGCCCTGTACGGTTTGAAACAGGCACCCAGGACCTGGTATGGAAGGATAGATGGCTTCCTATCCAATTTGGGCTTTACTAAGAGTAAAGCAGATTCCAACCTTTACTACAAGGTTGAGGAAGGCAATCCTGTGATTCTACTATTATATGTGGATGAGTTGTTTCTAACAGGTAAGGATAGGTTGATTGCCAATACGAAGAGGAAGCTTGCTGCCGAGTTCGAGATGAAGGACTTGGGTATGATGCACTACTTTCTTGGTATGGAGGTGTGGCAGAGTGCAGATGGAATCTTCCTTAGACAAGGGAAGTATACAGTAGATATCCTGAAGAGGTTCAGGATGATGGACTACAAGGCCATGGCCACACCTATGGCATTGAACCTGAAGCTTTTGTGTGATGCTTCATCTGAGTCAGTTGATGTCACGATGTATCGTCAGATGATTGGGTCCTTAATGTACCTGACGAATATGAGGCCAGACATTTTCTTTGCGGTGAACACCTTGAGCCAGTATTTGACAGATCCGAGACATGTTCACCTGGTAGTTGCAAAGCATGTTCTGAGGTACCTGAAGGGCACAATGGATTATGGGCTCAAGTATGAGGCGAATCAAAAGTTTAACCTGGAGGGTTATGTTGATTCAAATTGGGCAGGCAGTGCCATTGATCGGAAGAGCACTTCGAGGTGCTGCTTTAGTATGGGATTAGGTGTGATCTCTTGGTTTAGCAGGAAGCAGTCCTGTGTGGCACTGAGTACAGTTGAAGTAGAGTATGTCGCAACTTGTTCATCTATTTGTGAGGAAGTATGGCTTAGGAAGCTACTGTTTGACTTGTTTGATCTCCAGTTGAGTGCTACTTGTATATATTACGACAACCAGAGTTGTGTGAAGTTGTCAAAGAACCTAGTGTTCCATGACAAGTCGAAGTACATTGAGATCAAGTTCCACTATATCAGGGATATGGTGCAGAGAGGAGTGGTGAAGCTCCTGTATGTTGCGACAAACGAGCAGATAGATGATGTGCTGACCAAGCCGCTTGCCAGAGTGAAGTTTGAATACTTAAGAGGGAGACTTGGTGTACTTTAGATCGAGATGCCTTCCAGAGGGAAGTGATGAGTCCGGAGACACAGATGCACACTGAACCATTCTTACATGGTGGTAGGTTGGTCCTCCCATGGTAAGATGTAAGGGCTGAGCCATTCTCACATAGTGGTAGGTTGGTCCTCCTATGGTGAGATGCAGGGAAATTTTTAGGGGCGAAATTTCGCCAATTGGCTATTTTCGGGGCATTTTTTCGAAAAATAAAATCGTTATTTGGTCATTTTTAGTCTCTAATATCGCCTATATTTACATAAAATATGTTTTTTATCATAATATTCTCCAAAATTCACAATTTTAGGAGTAAATTGTAGGTTTCATATTTAATATTCACCTACCAATCTATATATATGTTTTTTTCAATCCAAAATAATCACCTAGAATACTATACTTAAGTATACTTTTATAATCCTTAAAAAATACACTGGTGAGATGTAAGGGCTGGGCCATTATCACATGGTGGTAGGTTCGTCCTCCCATGGTGAGTTGTAAGTGCTGATGGGATTTTTCAACATGGTGGTAGGTTGGTCCTCCCATGGTCGTTGATGTAATTGCCGAGCCATTCCAACATGATAGTAGGTTGGTCCTCTCATGGTCGTGATGTAAGTGCTGTGCCATTCTGACATGGTGGTAGGTTGGTCCTCCCATGGTCATTGATGTAAGTGCTGTGCCATTCTGACATGATGGTAGGTTGGTCCTCCCATGGTCGTTGATGTAAGTGCTGTGAGCCTTTCCCAAATGGTAGTAGGTTGGTCCTCCCATGCTGGTGAGTGTAAGTGTTGTGTGTGTGCATCTGGGTTGTGCTCCGTGGACTATGTGGTGATTTGAAGACATTGATGTGACAGTTTGGTACACAGGTTTTGTAGAGGCATATGATCAGTGCTGAGATGCTCTTACAGGTTTTGTAGTGGTAGTGTAATCAGTCATGAGAGATCTTGTAGGTTTTGCAGAGGCAGTGTAATCATTCCTGAGGTGTACCTACTTGTTGGCTAGCTCGCAGAGATGATGATGATCAGGATGATCATGTGATGATATACAGCAGGTAGATTTATTGTGAGTATCACGTTGATACTCTGTGGTCATGGACAGGTTGTGCATTGGCATGTAAAAGATCCTGGGAGATTCGATAGGTTGAGCTGTGTGCTCGTAAAAGGCATGGGATGCTCTTATGAGGTTTTACAGACGCACGTGATGAGTCCTGAGGATTCCACAGTATGACCAGTGATGATGAAGACCTACAGGTGGTGGGCCTACATCCAGTATGAAAAAGGACTGGCTCTGTAGAACTTACTATGATGAGTAGATTCAGAGATTGGATGAGATAGCTGCAGCTATGACGATGATGATTTGATGACGATGCATCGATGATGATGATGCAGAGAAGAAGACTTGTGCCAGATGATCTGTGTCGAGAAATACCTTCTTAGTTAAGAGGGAGTGTTGATGTATATGTAACTTCAGAATGTATTTCTTATATATATATTTATTGTACTCCTATAGAGATGTGTTATACCTCTGTATGGAAGTGTCGTCATTTGTATTGACAAGTGTCACAAGTGTGTTAACTTGCCGATGGGTTATTAGACCACCATGTGTGGGGTCGACCCTGATTATTGTAACTAGGGGTTATTAGACTTAAGTAGACAAGTTGGCCCCATAAGTATTTTAGAAAAGTCAGACAAGTATAAATAGAGATCGGGATATCTCTATTTAGATCATCTCATTACTCACTCATCCTTCACTCGGAAAGTGGCGCACATGTGAGGAGGAGGATCAGCACATAGAAGAAGTCTATCTCTTGTACTTGGGTTGTACTTTGGTTGTACTATTGCTCTATCTATCTCTGAGGAAGTTGTGGGGTTTTTCCCCACGGAAACTCTGTGTGTCTATTGTCTCTTATGCTTTTGCTTCTTGTGATGATTGACATGCTTGATATGATTGATATGCATTGATATACTGTACATGTTATTCTCTTAGTAAAGTTCCTATAGCATATTGAATTAATGCTTAAAATCTAACACTGAACTAGGGTTTGATAAAGCCCACCCTTCTGGCCAACCAAAAGGTTCGATCCAAAGCTCTAAACTTCTATTTTTTTGAGGAGCTTCCAGCCATGGTCACAGACTTCAAAAATTCCAACTTTTGCAGAAGCCCTAATTTTCCACTTTTCCGATCAAAGTCCCGAACTAGGGTTTGATCAAGCCCGGCCTTCTGCCCAACCAAAAAATTTGATCTTGGTCTCTAAATTTTGATTTTGATGAGTGGCATTCAGTCGTGGTCTCCTATTACAAAAATTCCAACTTTCTCTGAAACCCTAATTCCTGGAGCCATGAATGAAGGTGCTCAAAATCCAATTTTGTTTTGATAGGAATATGCACCTGATGGTTTCTAGTGTAACTCCAAAATTACGAATCCAAAGGGTCTGAAAATTCTACCTGTGGTATCCCGACCTGTCATATTTCCAACCCCATAGGTCTGACCGTAATTGGATTCTTTGAGAGAGAGTTATTCCAAGTGTCGCAACGTGACTTGTTTATGGGATAAAACAAGAGAGCGAACTTGTACGGAGTGCCATGTGTCACTGGTTAACTTTCGGCCTCTGAACCTTCGGACCATGAAACTAAAGTCCATGCCCTACCTGTCACTTTTTATGAAATTTCATTTGGAGATTCCTAGCCCAAGTTATGACCTTTTTTCCTAGGTCACCTGTTTATGACGTAGATATGGAAGAGGCAGAAACCCTAGATTGTACAGATCATAAAACACAAAGTACAATGAATTAGAAGTTGTGCTTTGGACACAAGGTACATGGGGATCTTATCTTCAACCTTTAAGAGTTTCAGATCCTGAAACCTCTCCTAAATGGATTTATAGTGAAAGTTATACGATGACTGATTTTTGCTATATCAAGCCCTAGCTTTGCAAGTGCAACAAGTGTCATAAATGCCATACAATGCCTTCTTTCAGGCTAGCTCTGATACCATGTTAGTTTTTCATAATTTTCAATCTGATATAGGATCTTAACTGAGAGAATAACATGTACAACATATCTACAACATATCTACAACATATCAATCATGGACACAATAATGCAAGCACATAAGAGACACAGACTTTCACTAGGGAAAACCAAGAAGGTGAAAAACCCCGCAACTTCCTCAGAGATAGATAGAGAAATGATACAACCCAAGTACAAGAGATAGTCCTCCTAGCATCATATTCTCCTCCTCCACTAGTGCACCACTCTCCAATGAGTGTGTGTGAGAAGAATATAATGTGTAAAATGAGAGAGACACACTCTCTATTTATACACTACATCACTTGACCTTTACTCAACTGGGTCGGCCCTAACTTAACCACATAACATAATGCTGACTGGGATGACCTCCAATAGGGTGGTCTAATAACCCTTTGACCCACATGACTCATATAGAGCCGACCCAACAAGGTGGTATAATAACCCATCAAGTATAAGTTACGACACTTACAATATAAATGATGACACTTCCGTATAGAGGAATAATAACATCTCTATAGGAATACAAACACTTCTGTATAGAGGAATAATAACATATCTATAGGAATACAATATACATATATGAAATACATTCCAAAGTTACAAATACATCAACAGTCTTCATGTCATCATGGTCATAGAACTCGATTTGTCTTTCTTGATGTACCCTCATGTTAGCAGACAACATCATCCTCATACAACACCACAAGTGCATTAGTACAATCACAAGTGTCATAACCCTAATCAATGAATGTCTTCTTTCATTCACATGCATTCATACTTTTACTAAGGTGATCAAAAAATCTAAAACTAGTCATGATTGTACTAACCTCAATAATATGAAGACAAACATATTATGAACTTAATCATGAAACATATTTCAAAACATACATGTATCTTCTCAAGTCATACTTGTCGAGTAGTCTTCTCTATAAGGGTAAAACCCTAACCATCCAAGGTAGATCACTTGTAAACATATTATGTATGTTCATGGTGCTAGGATGATAGAATATCAGTTCCATTTAAACCTTCTTCATCGCTTCCCTATGAGTCTCCCAACTTTGCTAGGGTTTCTTCTTATTTGGAAACCCTAATCTTCAATCTCCTTCCTCCCATGAAATTTTTATGGATGATTAATATCTAAGATGAATATATTCCAAATCCATTATCAAATATTCCAATGTTGTATCAGGTGTCTCCAATATTGTATCAGGTCCTTCCAGACCTAAAAAAACTGAAAACCCTAAGTTAGAGCTTCTTCCTCCTCTTCTTAGATTTCCTCCGTTGAGCCAATTCATATGTGCCGTATTGTTTCTACTGTATCTCTGCAATTTTGGATTTGTAGGGTCTGAAAATTCAGCCTGTGGTATCCTGACCTATCATATTTCCAACTCCACAGGTCTGAGCTTCAATGGATTCTTTGAGAGAGATTTATGCCAAGTGTCGCAACATGACCTGTTTATGGGATAAAACAACATAGCGAACTTGTTCGGAGTGCCACATGTCACTGTTGCAACTTCAGCCTCTGAAACCCGGACCTGTGAAACTAAAGTCTATTCCCTACTTGAAATATTTTACGAAATTGCATTTGGAGATTCCTAGGCCGAGATATGACCTTTTACCCTAGGTCACCTGTTTAGGACTGCATTCTGGAAGAGGCAGAAACCCTAACTTGTATGGATCATAAATCACAAAGTACAACAAATTTGAGGATGATATTCGGATACAAGGTACAGGGGGATGTTATCTTTGTCCTATAGAAGTTTCATATCCTGAAACTTCTCCAAAATGGATTTATAGATAAAGTGACATGATGACTAGTTTTTTCTATACAAAACCCTAACTTGCAAATTGTCGCAAGTGAGACAAGTGTTGTAAGTGCCATGCATTGCCTTCCTTCAGGCTAGCTATGATACCATGTTAAGGTTTAATATGATAAGATATAAAATATCAGTATTACATTCCATTTCACAACGATAGAATATACAGGATCACTGAAAGAACAACAAGCACAACATAAACACAAGAGACACAAATTTATCCTGGGAAACCCTCATGGGGTACAAAACCCAGCAAAGCTTCCTCAATATAGATGACCAACAAATACAAAGATGTAATCCCAAAACATTATCTCCTTCTCCTCCATAGAATATCTCTCTCTCTCCTATGCGCCAATCAAAAGTGAGTGAATGTGTGTTAAATGAGAAACACACCTCCTCTATTTATACACTACTTTGACTTGACTTTTACAATAAATAGGTCGGCCCCAACTTAACCACTCAACATAATGCTTATTGGGCCGACCCCACTGGGGACTTAAACACCCCATACAACTAACTCTGGGATGACCCCACTAGGGAAGTCTAATAACCTAAGTTACCACATTCTCTCGGAGGAATAAACATCTCCGAATATACAATAGGGTCTTCACGAAGGAATGACACATCTACGGAATAATAAAGTACAAATATAATATTCTTAGAAGTTACAATATCTCAACAATATGGACCCTCTATCCATTGGAAAGAGAGGAAGGATTATAGTAATCTTATGTTGGTGAAATTTCTAGGTGATCCTCATTCATCCTTTGCGAGGCAAGCATTCTACTTTTGAGGCTAGGATTGTTGGATGGAAATTGCAACAGTAAGGCTTGGGTTGTGAAATTTCTTCCCTATGTACTTATTCTTATTACATTAATACAAGTTATTTCCATAAGTGTTGTTGTATTGATAATACTTAGTATTTTCTTCCTTAACCGTTAATCTAGATCAATTCAAGTTTATATATGCTTTTACTGCTTGTATGTTTCCACTTACTTGACATGGTTTTGCAGCTGAAGATATGAAGGCCTTGGAGATTGGAGAAACAAGGAGAAAGAGACCGTGGATTGGAGGTAAGCCATATATATACCTATTCTGCATTTCTATTGATCTAGGAAAGTAACTAGTGTTGTGTATCTATTTGTTCTAGATCCACTTGGACTAGAGAGATCTGTTTGAGTCTGCTCATGTAGATTGTCTACAAACAACAATACCCTAAGATCACAGATTTATGAAGTATGATTCCTTGTGATATGATATTTTTGGTGCAGTATGTAGTTGGCGCATACATGCTTTTAGATGCTTGGAGGTCGAAGGATCAGTCTACGTCATTTGATGAGGATGACAATCCTCATCCTCATCCAACTCCTCCTCCTCCTCCTCACCATGATGTAGGAGCATCATCATCTTATGCTCCACCTCCTCCTCCTTGTCCTCACCATGAGTCATGACTAACCACTATTTACTCCTCCACACCCAATCAACCCACCACCATCTCCGATCCATCTAGTCATCCTACCAACCACTCCACCATATCCTATTCCACTCACCTCAACTCTAGATAGGATGGTTGCAACAAGTGAGATTTGTCTTGATGGAGATATATATGCTCCTCTCCAGTTTACCTTTTTTCCTGATAGAGGTACTGATGCCTCTGCTGGTGGGGGTGTCGATGGCCTTGGCTCTGTTGGAAAAGGTATTGATCCCTCTAGTTCTTAAGGTGGACAAGATATCTTATAGTAGTTGTTGGAATGGAGATGTATATTTGGCATGTATCATGAGTTTGATATTATTGTTCATATATATATATATTTCTTTTTTCATGTTAATGTTGATGTTTATTTATATGTTGATAGTGATGTGTATGTTAGGTCAGGTTAGATGTGTTTGCTAGGTGTGCTTGATATATGTGTATGTTAGATGGTGTTAGTTGGATGTGTGCATGAAGGTTGTGTTAGGTAATGCAACTTTTGTTTTGTTATATGCTATTATTAGATTTGTGTGTTAAATGATGTTTAACTATGTTAAATGTATATATTAGGCAATGGTAGATAATATTTACATGTGTATGCTCGATGATGTTTGATGTGTATGTTAGATTATATTATCTATTTTTTATGTGTTTGTAAGATGGTGCTTATGTTTGATAGGTGATGATAGATGTGTATGACATTAGATGATGTTTGTCATGCATGTGTGATGGTTACATTAGATAATGTTTATGTTTAGTAGGTGGTAACGATGATGATGACGATGATGGTACGTTACATGATGTTAAGTGGTGGTGGTGGTGGCCATTGATTTGATGATCACATTGTAATATTTTTTATTGTTATGTATATAAACGGACTTATTTTTTATGAACTCAATGGGTTGTCAATTTTTTTTTTGATATTTATCTTCATGTGTACAATGTATTTTATTTATGTCGATGAGTGTGATTAATGTGTGTGATGCAATTTTATTTATTTATTTATTTCAAAGTCTTTTATATTAGCTATAATTATAATTATAAATTGTGCACAATCACATTTATAATTGCAATCTATAATCTTAGCTCTAATTACAATTTATAATCAATATTACAATTTCACAACTGCAAATTACAATAACAATTACAATTACAATAATGAATTACTAATTAGATTTACAAGGTTCAAATTGGACAAATACAACTACAATTATACAATTGTAAATTGCAGTTGTAGTTACAATCAGAACTTGCAAATTACAATTACAAATTTTCAATTACGTTTACAAATTAATTTATAATTTATAAATTATTTTTAAAATTGCAAAATTACAAAATAATTTACGAAATTGCAAAATTACAATCATTTTAATCATATTATCAATTAATTATGTGGTGGTAATCTATAAAATATTTAATTGATCAACCAACGATTATAAGTCTTTTACGAGATGTCATGCATTATATGTGCAAGCCTTAGATTTTCTTGATACTAATATCCATAATGTGCTATAAAAATAAGTTGCAAATAATTCAAGAATTGAAGTTGTAGTTACTCTAGCTAAAAATCATAATTTCATTTATATATAATAACTGTAAACTCGATGATATGAACATAGTAAACAATGGGAAAACACTATTATAACTGTTTTAATAGCAGAGGATACCTCCATCGAATATATTTCAAAAAATATTTTTAATGAGAAGAGGATACCTCCATAAAACACATTTCCAAAAGGATTTTTAATAGCAGAGGTTTTTGTCTATGTTCACAAATAAAGTCTTCTACAACTACCATTATTTTAAGATTTAGATACAACATTAAGGCTCTGTTATAAATGGAGCACCAACAAGACAAATATTAAAAGGATGCACTAAGGATGAAAATAATAATTAATAATCAATAATAAACCATTGCATGATTAAATGTTTCATCTAATCAAATCTTATAATTATTCAATTAATGATTAATTAGACAACATGTAATGCTTGAAGTTCAAATTGACATTAATAATTAATTATCCCTTCCACATAAACCACATGTAACCTAAAGGACGGGAGCAATTACTCTCTCTCTCTCTCTCTCACACACACACACACACACACACACTAGAAAAGATAAGATAAATATGTCCAAGGAAAACCAATGAAAACATGATTATAAATCCACTGCCCATTAACAATTTTTTTACGTACAACCAAGTGTGTCTCTCTAGAAAGAGTCATGCTAAATAACCAAAATCCATTTAATAGTACTTGGATTGACCTGGCATTTTTTTCCAACAACTATTATCATTATTTTTTAAAGTAGCGAAAATTTATATAGATAAATAAACTTAGTCACGACTTAACACATACAACCATAACACAATGGACCAAAGCAAATTCAAAATATATTCTAAAATCAAGCTTTCTCCCCATCCCCAAATAGGATAGGATTGGGTCAGATGTTTTTTATTTCATATAGAAATTTTTCTTTATCCTCATGAACAAGGTAGATATTTACAAACTAATTATATAGAAACACACACAAACATTACATTGAAAACACTATTTTGATTACCTTGATGTCAATCCTTCCCCTTCATAGGTTTGGTCATCATAATTGACATTGTAATTCTTTTTAAATATTTTATTTGTTCACTTAATCAAATCCTTGGGATTTTTCTAGAACAAAGTGCATGGCACATGGATAGGACTACATATTTGTCGCCTATTTAATTCTCCTCTCTAGTTCCAATAGGTTCATGTTTTAATTTTTCCTTCAACATCCAGTTGGGATCCTTCATTTATGAAGGGTCTATCATGTCTGTAGGATGCTCCTCTAAAATTTGGGTTCCCTCCAAAGGGGAGGGGATCAAATTTTCAATGTATAGTGATACATCCTTTTCTTGTTTTACATTGGGGCATCTTATTTAAAATCCAGGTGAAAAATCTCCACTACAACCTCAAATTTCACAAAGTATGCTAATATACGTTCCACCTTTTAGTGAGTGACCTAACAAAATTTTGGTGTTCCTTCTTAATTTCATATTTTCATTTAGGTAAAATCACTATTAAGTCTTCAAAGCAAGATGTACATTAGAAATAAATATTCTCATAACCTAGGATTTTACATATAGTCAATGGCTTCTAACAACATGTCGTATTGTAGTCCTCTAGAAGGTTAATTATGCAATTTTCACCAACATTAAGAATAATTAAAACTTAGTGTATTTCAAAGATACTCGTTTTTGCAATCCATCAACATTAAGAATAAGTAAAACTTAGTGTACTTCAAAGATTCCTTTTTGAAATAAATTACAGAATATTGTCAAACCTTTTAATCAAAAAGTGATGGAAAGAAAATTGTTGAACATGACCAATACAATGGAAGGAAATTGTTGTATCCTTGAAATATTTCTTATATCTAGTAGCTTCCTCCACTCCTAGGACTATGGGGCCCAATATGTTCAATAAAGAGATGCAAACCTAGGAGGAAGAAAAACATACTGGCTTGAAGAAGGAACCTTTACACTAATGAGGGGAAACCATCTACATAGAGACATATCCCTATCTTAAATAAATTAAAATATAGCTTTGAAGGATGATTGAAATACTGAGCAAAATATTCGATCTAGTGACAACTAGGGTAGAACCTAGCTACACAAAAAGTTCGAGTTCAAGATTTTCATTATCATATTATAAAATTATAGCTGTAAAAACTATTATAATTATTATAAGTTGTTGCACGTCTCTATTATTCTTATCTTATCTGCTACAAAAATATTCCATTTTTTTATGGTTTGTGAAAACATTAAAAGGTGGGGATTAAAATAATCAACCAAATCAAGTGAAACAAATACCTCCCTCCCATCCCTCAGCTTTAAAATACAACCCATTATGTTGATTCTAAACATTTTAGTGGTGATGGAAGGTGGAGCCTAAAGCTAAATAGGAAAATTCAATTTTCCATTTAATGAAATTCTTATTTTGAGTTTTTAATGACATTCAAACCATGATTAGTGTAACAAAAAATGCACAATACCTACATTTATAGACAATACACACTTCAATTTCAAGAGGGTCTTGACCTATTCTCTTTATTAAAGCATCAACATAAATACAAAGTCTTATGTTTAAACAATTTAGTTCTTTAACAAACTTAGTTCCATTTGTTTGTGTTCCTTGATTATTAACTTAATTGTCTCCATTCTTTGAAATTCTTGTACGTTTTATTTCACATGCCATCAAAGGACTCTTGGATGATCTCAAGGGACTAGTTTCAATTGTCATTATTTCTAATGGTCAATGTAGGTGGTTGAGTCAAATATGTGATTAAGGGCCACTAGGGACACAATTCGTGATTAAATAACATCACTAGCAAAAAGGGGGTATGAACTATTGATCAAAATTAACTTAATCTTGCAATTTTTTCTCGATATGATGGTTCTTTGATTTGTGTAAACTTCATTTGCATATTATTGTTCATGTCCAAAATGTTGATATGGGCATAATGAATTTGAATATTATTATTCATGTCTAAACTGTTAATATGGAAGTGGTTCATTTGTATTAGTTGTCGGAGTTCTACGGGGGTTTCCATGCACCATGAGTAAGTAGCCTCCTACTATATTTTTGACCCACTCTCTCTACTTCTAGAGCTTTGAAGGTAGGTTCCAACATCGTGTTTGTGAAGTAATGAGAACAAAGAGAGGAACCCATAGTGTCAACAACAAAATGACAAGTCCCCTCAACAACCTTTAATATCTCCGAGGAAGAGAAGGATCCAAGCCATAGAAATGAAATGATGGGTGGAACTATGTGGCATATCCCCTATTTGGAGTGATTTTCGAGAATCGTGATACCATGCCTAAATATTGTTCGACATGAAGAATTACTTTACAATATTTTTTTCTATTTTTTACATGTTATTATCGTTAATATTGCATGCCTCCTAGAGAAAGTACCACAAACTTAAATTTAGAAATAAATGTATTTAGGTTTTTATGTTGAAATATCAAAGTTCAACTCAAAGTATTTTCTCATAGTTGCTAAAGTATATTTATGAAACAACAAATCTCTCTCTCTCTCTCTCGTGTGTGTATTTAACCACTATGATGAAATATAAAATTACCACAAAAATCCATTCAACTAGAAAGGAGTATGCATAAAGAGAAATTCCATATCCTAAAAATGGTGTTTGTCATTAAATATTGCAGTCGTTATGAATGATTTTCTCAACATTGGGAGTTAGAATAATGTCACATTTATTTCAAACAAAATAACTCCCACGGCCCACAGTTCCACCTGTCATCCATTATATTTTTTGTTTCTCTTGAGAGTGAATCACAATCTCAAAGTTTGAGCTTTATAAATATGGAACAATATCTACTTTGAGCTTCCTAAATAAGGAATAAAATATTACAATAGTGCTTTTTAATTAAATTGATGCACCATAATAAAAACAACCGCTTCGCTGCATATTGTGTAAATAGATGCACCGATGTTGCTAAACCACATATGCACCATTCTGGAACATCCGAAAAAATCCCATAAAAGAAAATATCCGCTATATTTGATAGAGGATAGTTATTTATGCAATTTTCAATATTGTCGACACTGGTGCGCTCAGTATATAAAGGTGCATTAGTGCAACCATAATTTTTTTACGCACTGCAGTATGATTTTTAATTTTTTATTGTATGCCAATACGATGTGTCATGGAAAACATACCGTTCCGGAGTGTTCGAGTCTTTCTGGAATAGTTCTATTATAGAATTTAAAATATATATATATATTCATGGTGCATTTCATGTTATGATGCACTGGTGCTTCTTTGTAAATAACACACCAATGTCCGGAAAATCAAAAATAAAAAGTTGCACGAATTATTTTCCCATAAACATTAGAGGAAATTTGGATGACAAATGGGCCTTTTAACCCTAAAGTACAATTTCTTGTCATCATATTTTAGCCAATCAAAATGCTTTAAAATTCAAACAAGGTGCATGTAAAAAAATTGGAGGGAAAAAATAAAAACTACTTTTTTGGATCATATTTTCAACTTATCTCCTTGTAGATTTACTCAAATTTCAAGTGGGAGGACTCATTTGATGCATAATTGAATTATGAATTATGCATCCAACGAGTACCCATGTTGCATACTTTTAACAACATCCACACCATGAAAAATCGAAAATACATTAAAAAACGTGTTTTCTCTCAATTGAAACATGTTTTTGAATGTATTTTCAATTTTTCATGGTGTAGATGTTGTTAAAAGTATGCATATGCATCAAATGAGTCCTCTTGCTTGAAATTTGAGTAAACCTACAAGGAGATGAGTTGAAAATACGATCCAAAAAAGTAGTTTTTTTACTCTCTCTCTACTATTATTTTATTATTTTCCTTAGGAGGCCCATTTTTTACCCAAATTTCCTCTAAAAAAAGCGTAAATTTCAATTTCAAAAAAAATTATATAAGGTATTAACAAAACCTAATCATTATTTCATCATTTTATCGAAATTTCGAGGGGAGAGTTTTTGGAAGAGAGAGTTATCAGGGAGGAGTTTGGAGCAACCAGACTATTATGAAGATCAAAATTTGTAAGGTATGTTGAATCAAACAAAACCTTGCGTAGTAGAAATTTCAAGTATATAAATTATTACTATTGGTCACAATGCATGGTTTATTTATTTTCTATTTATATTTTCTTGTTGCTTCCTTTCGTTTTATATTGCTGCAAAATTTTCCATTATGGTTTAAATCCCTCTATTGTTTCACAATTAGGATTTTTCTTTTTAGGAATTTAGATTTAATGTTTTTTTAGTTTTATATATAAGCAGTTGGGTGCGATCGGACCATTTCTTGGGTTGAATCCAAAACCCAGTTAGGCTCGTTACTTTTTTTTTCATTAAAAAAATGCTGACGCAGTTTTTGGTGTTCGATTTATTTAAATGCACTGGTGCATTTATAGTAATAGTGCACTGGTAATGTTGGGCATGTTATTTTTTAAAATATTTTTTAGAAAAACACTAATAACACATATTTCATTAAAATTGGAAAGATTTTATTACAAGAACAATGCCAGAATTGAGTTTTTTGGTTATTTTGGAATTCTAGATCCACTATTTAATTCCAAATTTAATGAAATATGTGTTTAATGCATTTATCGGTGCATTCGACTTGTGTTAACGCACCGGTGCGTTAATTGTGAAAGTGCACCGTTTTGATTCCTAGTGCTTTATAATAAATAAATTGCATCGATAAATGCATATATGACTATTTTATTTCATTTTCATTAACGGTGCATTAAAGTATGGTGCACTGGTGCAGTCTTGTATGAGAAGCACCAATGCATTTCATATACTGAAACACTTCGAAATGGCAGATCGTTTTTATTTATTTTGAAGATATGTAATTTTTTTGTATAATATACTTAATAGTTTCTCTATTTAATGTTTTGGGTTGTTTATTGATAGAAAATGCATGATAAGTGTTCAATGAACAACAATTATAATCAACATGATGGGAGCACATCCAGAGTCACAAAGAAGGAAATTTCTTTGTAATTTCTATATCAAATTAGTATGTTTGAATTATTTGCATATTTAACTAATATGTATTGGTTAATGTGTGATATGAATAGCCCCAAAATGAGGAAGCTCGATAAGATTATTTGCAATCTAAGTATAGAAGAGCACAATACCCTTGAGTAATATTGTAGTTAAGAATATTCGGTAATATGTTTCAAACAATCTAATTCACATATGTTGAATGTTATGCATGGACTGATAACAATAGAAGAGGTTATCAGTATAACAATTTTTTTTTTATGGAAAATGTTAATGATGATGAATTGGTGCTTATCTCATCTGGAGTGGTGTTGGAAGTTAATGAAAGGGGCAATTTTTTTTATAAAACTATGAGAGATATAATGCAAAGAATGTATAGACGTACTTTCCACTTCAATACATAAATCAATCCAACGATTCTAAGAATTAGGTTATATCTAAACTACAAGAGGTGTTTCTAGAGCAATGGTCAATGAGATCTGTCAGAATTGCAATAGAAAAAACATATAACAACAAAAAAGAATAATTTGAAAAGTAATATTCCTAAACATGTTTTTATAGAATAAGTATGTACTACTACAAAGCATTCATTTATTAATATTAATTCTACTCTATTTATTTTTCATATCAGCATAAAAATAGTTTAATGTTATTTTACATTTGTAGGAATATTATGAAAATCCCAAAGGATGAATGAGACGATATCCAAAATATGCCAATAGGAATGCCCAAAAACGTTTACAAGGAGATGGTTAAGGAAATGGACATAATTGCATCGCAGGAAGAGCGATCTCAACAACAACGTTCTTCAAATGTATGAAATCATTGAATTTTTCCATTATGTACATCTACTCAATTAATTTAGCATTAAATATTAATTTCAATTGTTTTCTTGCAGAAAACAAAACAAAATGGAACCCATTCAACACATAATACAGGACGACAAGGAAAAAAGGGGTTGATAGCAAAGTTTGTGAGTACCTGTGATTTTCTTATAACAACTTAAGGTTTCATATTGGTTGTGATATTTATTTTTATTATTTTTTGACACCGGTCATCTTTGGATGTCTTCAAACAGGTGTTAACATACAAAGAAGAGCCATCAGAAGAATTTACTGACAATGGGTTAAGTAAAGGTTGTGAGTATATGTTGACATATCAAAAATTAATTGTGGAATTTGTAAGTATCTATGTTGTTTAATTACTTTTCTCATTTTATAATTAATAGAACAACAAAAATTATTTATATTAAATATTTGATTTGTTACAGGGTATACAACTTGCAGGAAACAAAGTATGGAGTGCAACCAGCGTAAGATTTGTTGAAACAAGGCATGAGATGTGGTTTTGAAGGAATGTGTATCATTCAAGACTCAATTATTTCTATGGCACGTCACATTTAAATTTACATTCATCTGTATTATCTATTTTAATTTTCATTATTCTTAGCAATGTAGATACACTCATTACAATTTATTTTTATGTTTGTAAATGGAAGTTGAAGAAGAGGAAAACAATCGAGACAATCAACAAAACATTCATCCAAATAACACAAGTCATGAAAGTGGCTCGAGCACTGATAACAATTCTAGTGAAGAATGATGAACCATATATTTTGAATGTTAATGGAAGTTGTTGTCTATTTTGAAAAAATTATCTGTTTGTATAATGAAGGTGCCACTCAACTAGACTATTCCAATCAAAGGAAGCAATCCTAGAGCTTGACAGGGGTTCATTCGAAGCGAACTGAGTGCCCCATTGTCTAGAAATTTCTGAACAGGCAGTGAAGAAAACATGATTTGTAGACACATCACTCTCCAAAGGAAGAGTGGGATTGATCGAAGATTGCATCTATTCAACCAATTGATGCTCATCACTTTCCGAAGGAAGAGTGGGATTGTCTAAAGATTTCATTGGTTCAACACTCTCCAAGGGACAAGTGGAGTCAGCCAAAGATTGAATAAGCTGTTGGGAAATCACAGGTTGTTCAGAAACATAATATCCTTGAGACTTGGACCACACTCTTTGTACCTCTACAATAGTAGGTCATAGGTGAGTAAGGTGATCTCCCTTGCAAATCTTACAAGGGAACATAGGATTTCATCCTATTCTTTTAGACTTCTCAACATGTTCAGCATGAATTTCATTGGTTGGCTATTTTCCCCAGCATGACTTGCAGCGGTTGGTTGCTTGTCTCCAGAATGACTTATAGTTGTTGGTGACTTGTCACTAGTATGAATTGTAGTGATTGGTGACATGTCAACAATATGACTAGCAAAGGTTGATTACATACATTCAGTATGACTTGCAATGACTAAAATTTTTCCCCCAAAATGACCTCCAGACGTTAGATGCGGGTTTCTAGTATGACTGGCAGTGACTGGATGGGTGCCGCCAGCATGAATTGTAGAGGTTGGTGACCAATTAATCCCAGCATGACCTCCAAAGGTTTGGGAGTTCCCCCCTTGTTTTTTCCTCTTCTTCCTATTCTTCCGCCTTCTATTCTTTTTAGACTGTTGGTTACTAGTATCAAAACTTTCACCACATGAGGAAGAAGGAAGCAGAGAATATGTTACTGGCGAAGAAGAAACGAGGTTTTGATTCCCTTGATATAAGGTGCTTGTTTGAGAATCATTAGGGGCATTCAGGGAATTCAGAGTGGAAAATAACCAAACTAGAAGCCCAAGGGTGAATATATAAATATTTAAAGTGGTCATCAAGGGAGCACCAATGTTCCCAACAAATGGAAAAGCACAAGGATCCATTTGAATAGGGGTCCCTTGGTTAGTGTCCACAGGAATACTAGCCATAAGTGTCTGATTCAACAAGCAAGAAATCTCTAAGGCCAACTAAGAACAAGCATCACAAAGAGCACACCACTAGAAAAGAGTCCAAGGATATCAAACCATGCAAATAGATAGTCCTCCTAAAGTTTCAGTGTGGGTTGAGTAAGTCCCAAAACAAAAATAGCGAAGGCTGAAAGTAGTTACCAAGGTCGGGTGTGTTTCCCTTCTAACTCCCTATGTCCTTGCCCTGTCTGAATGCATTGATGTACAATATATGTTGTTGTTGTACTGAAATTCAACTCTGCACACTTCTTCAGATCTTCTGATGAAAATTCTATTATGCACTACCTTCATATGCAGACTATACTCTGTCACTGTATTGCATACATCACTTGAATTCTCATTCAACTCATACTTCTGCTGATGACTTCATGTACTATGCTCTTGCTGATATTGCAATTTGTGTCTCTATCATCTCAACGTTCTGCTCTGTGTGACTGCAATGATCAACTGATACTGTGCTTTCAATTGATAGTTTGCTATTATGAAATGAAGCACTAGTAATAGATGGAACTGCGCACTTTTTGATGTGTATGTTATGGTTGAGTGCTGCAGTCTCTCAAATAATCTGCGACATCAAATGATTCATCCATTCGGTTTAACACACTTGTCTTAGATCATCTGTATCATGATGCTCCTATCAGATTTTGCTGATGTTATATTGTTGCGCATCAGATGGATTTCTCAACTTCACACACTTTTACTTTTGCTCATATGCATCAGCTAGACATATACGTAATATCTGATAAAATTCAATTCTATCTTTGTGCTTTTGTCTCTACAACATCTGTGACTATCGTCGTGTTGATTGTAATACTGTCCTTCGAAACATCAAGCACTTGCGCATACTTCATTGCTTCTTTCTTTTAGTACTCACACATCTGTCACAGATCTACCGCATCATTCTGCGCACCATCAAAATTTCATTATGCTGCATTTGTGCATTAGGATATTCGCTAGATCATTCTGTTCTATCCACTAGCCCCTTGATGCCCTGAAAAAAACTGAAACTTACACTTGAAGCTCTTATTCTCTCACCATCAAGCTTACTTCAAATATCCAACTTGCATCTCTATTTATACATGTCCTGCATGGATTGTATCTTCACAAGTTGGTCATGGAATCCATTCTTTCCATACTTCATGGATTATGCATATGCCACGTGTCATCTTCTTCCCTGTTGATGTGTCATCTGATATGTGTCTTGTGCCCTCAAGGTCCACAGCTTAGTGGGACTTTAACCTTGGTGGTGTACCATTACGCTCTTGATGTACCATTGCCTTAAGGTATATGCGCAATCTTACACTCCATCTTGATGTGTCTATGAATTGTGTTGTACCATCCCTTGTGGGTAATTCACCCTTGGTATATTGATACTTTGCAGAATCTGCGCATACTCCAACTTCTTCTTAATGGAACATTTGACCTTTCCCTTGTCATCCTTTGTGGGAATTGCGCACTTGTTGTACTGTCGATTGTGGAATTTTCTCATATATTGTCTTCAACCACTGTACCCTTCTAGGAATTTGTGCGCGTTCCACTTATTGAAAACATCTTCTGATTGGCTATAGTTGCACGCTTTTAGGATTGTCCAACCATTAACTACTTGCACACTTCTAACCTTTAACCAAGCAATGCTCAGGCTTGCTTGCGTACTCATACCATTTGTTCAACCAACTCCTTGGCTTCTTTGAGCACATGTACCATTTTCCAACCAACTCTTTGGATGCTACCATGAGAAAGTATGAGTTGTTGGACTTGATTTCTGCGCAAGGACCTCATGCTGTAGGATACATTACTTGTGTTCCTCTCTTGAACTAAATCTACATGATGTATCTTCCTTAATGCACTTCTAGATATATTCCAAAGTTGCATACATATCTGTCACCTTCACCATTTGCACATATACTTCTGGTATTCATGTTCTTATTCAACTTGTGCATATACTACTTCAAAGTGGATTCCATATACTTCTTCATACTTCTGTAGGAATACTGTATCCACTTTGACACCAGTTGATATCAATGATTTAGACTGAATTAGTTGACATCCTCTTTGACATAGTTGATAGTCAAACACTTGAAATCATCTTTAGTTGACATCAATGACAACTAATGCTCAACATTGTTCACAAAAAATTCTTTGCTAGCACCTGTGTATGAATACTAGGGAAAGATACTAAGGCTACCAATCTGTAATCTACGTCCAAGGGAACAGTCGCAGGTTGAAGTTGTATGTATGGGTAGGGTAACTAATCCCAAAACTCTACAACAATACTCCGTGTTGACTAAAGTCCCTGTACATGTAAAACTCCTAGTAGATGCTCAAATAGGAATTGGAGGGATCTCTTCGCAACCCAACCTCACATGACCTCATGCTTAACTCTGGTTTGAGTAGAGATTCTCGACCACTCTTCATACAAGACTGGATTTTCCTATCCTCTCGAAAAGACCCACTTGTTTAAAAATATGAGTGATCTTGGATAGTTTACAACCACCCTAGTCCAATATCCTACACTTACACTATATTGGTGAACCCTATACAGAATAAAGTTCTAATAAGTTTTATTTTAACCATTCATTTTAAGTGTCTTTATTACTCAAGGGATGCGGATGTGAAACTGGTGATGTTATTTAACCGAAAATAAATGAAAAAAGAATCTGCTTGCAAATGGAAACTACCACTTAATCTTTTAAAAAGTTACTTGATTAAAAAGAACTTTCAAACAGAAAGAAAAACCAAGAATAACCTTTCAAATTCATAAGCAAGATGCAAATTTTTAAGGAAATTACTGTAACCAAAGCAAGCAACTTTTTACAATTTTCATGATATGATGCAAATTAAAGCAATACAATCTTTTATTTTATCCAAACACTTCTAAAAGCATTAAACTGTCCAAAAAATTCCTAAATGAACTAGAAGCAAACTATGATTTTTTGCAAAATTGAGTTTTCATTTTCTTTTAGGTCCTAATAAAAAAACACACAAAAACATGATTTTGAAGGATTAAATATCATAATTTTGGAAATCTAAGAAATACCTAGATCCCCAATAGACCCAATAAACCTAAAAACCCAATATTTTTTTTTGAAATTTTTTATCCTATTTTTGGGTCAACTAGGACACATATGCGCCTTTGCTTAAGGAAACATGCATATTTGTAATGTATACGTGATTTTATACACTATAGTCTGCGTATATATGATGATCCAACAATAGAAAACCACATATTTTCCCTGTATACGCGACCGTTGACACTATAGCCTACGTATACTCTAGTATATGTGGCTGTCTACACTGTAGCCCACGTACACGCGATTGTATACATTGTAGCCTGTGTATATATATGGAAAAAGAAAAAAACACTTCCTGGATTAAAAAAAGTACATATTCTTTCCGTATGGGTTTCAGAAAGGAAAATAAACCACTGCAAGAACCACAGTAAGAGGAGCGCAACCCAACAAACCAAAATCGAGAAAAAAATGAGAAAAGAAACTCAAAATTTCAACAACCCTAAAAAAACCCAAAAAGAAGAATAACCCATTGGAGTTGCTAGTTCTGTGATGGGAAATAATTCCCCACAAACTGTTGGGTGCAGTCGTCGGAGAGCATAAAGATAAACAAACCCTAATCTTGCAAGTAAAATATTTTTCTTTTTCCTTTCAAACAAACAATTAATCCTTAAGGGTATCAAAATACACATCTTGTTCCAAACGTTTGTTGTAGAATCCTCTGGTCTTGAGCTTTGCCCCTTTACTTTAACTTCTTGCTGCAATTTTTGAAATGGAAACAAAAGAAACTGAAAGCATAACAATAACCATGAAAATTATATAAAGAAATTTGCAAAATTAATAATTTCCATTTAAAAAAAAAATGATTCACATACATGAACACATCTAATATTGGACAGGAAAAGAGTTCATTTATATATTGATAATACCAACAAATTACATAGAACAAATGAACCTGATATGTTGCTGTAGTTTTGAAACTGAGTTCTGGGTTCTTCCTCCTATGTCACCTCAAGCACTCCAACTCAAAGTTTGTCCACCAAGTATGCCCAAAAGATTCAATGAGACCTTTAGCATAATAAATCAATGGAGAACATAATGGAAAACTAGGGTTCCATATAGAATGAGATGGATGTTGCAAACTGGGGATAAAGGATTGTAAAAACAATGAGGGTTTCTTCAAGCAACCAAGATAAAACAATGGTTTCTAACCTCTTTTTCTTTCTCCTATGCCGTGTTTATATCTTGAAAAGAGAAGTTAGGGAGTTAGAGAAAGTTATTCACATGATTGGTGATGTTGGGAAACAGTCTCAATCAAAGAAACTCATGATTATTATTATTATTATTATTTTTACCCTTGTACGGACACATACACAAGCTACAATGATAAAAGTAGTGTATTTGCTGGAATAAACGAGTTTTATACAAGGGAGTTGTGTATTTATTGGGAAATAGGGTTTTTAAAAGAGACATCCTCAAGATAATGGTTGTCCATTATGTCACAAAGGGAAAAAGTATGTCTGAAACTCAGGATAAGGATAAGATCAACCACTATAACATCTTAGGATAAACAATGGAAAAAGATGCTATAACAGATGTCCCATAATGTGTGAGTTCAGAGCAGGAGACGATAGACGACAAATTACATTATAAAATTTTTTATAATGAGTTCAAGAAGTAACTTGGAATAAATTTCCCAATCATCAACCTTAGGCAGGTAACAACAAGCATCCAAGTAAGAACTCTCTTTTCTAGGGTGGGCATACCCATCCTCTGAAGTAACAAGGCATGGACAAAAATCAAGTACTAAGCGGATCCATGAAGTATATATAAGAGTGAACTTTGCCACATATATACAAAGTGAATCCAATTCCTGAGTAGGTCATGTATCGAAGTCTCAACATCACATAAAGATATCTCTTTGTATGCAATAGCTAAACAGATCACTCTCTATTTGATATCAGTGCCAAATGACTAGATGGAAATCCAACACAACCTGATTCATAATGAAACTTAAATTGAACTATAAAATGAACTTGAGATCTTCAAACCAACTAACAAAGGTACAAGTCAAAACTACATGAGTAGATGTCTTGAAGTTGAACGTAGTAAGATATCGCATGATTACTGGTCAATGAAGAAAACTGTTAACACATGCAATCCAACCCACCAATAATGATAATGAGCAAAAGGGTACCTAGTACAATCTGATAAGTGTGAATAAAGGAGTTGATGTCGAACACTTGTAGACTCCAATGAATAGGGTACATTGATGTATTCCCACTGTCAAAAGAGAGGATACTTGTCACTGAGGACCGCAAGTTCCAAGGTACTAATAAACTCTAGATTACTATCCTAGAATAAATGTGTTGAAATTCAATGGGAAGTAATCTGCTGGAAGGAGGGAATTAATGAAGCCCCCCATCATCCAACACGAGACTGTAATAGGAGGAAAAAGATGTAATGGATCAACTAATGAGATGTACCTGACATGGGAAGGTCGACACAAGAAATTCAAGAAAGTTCTGAGGATGGATGACATAGGTTAAGATCTTCTTTTGAACAATAACACGACACAAATGTGACTGAGGCAATGTAAACCCAAAAGAGAATGTAAAAATAAGTCGATGATGTAAGATACATCAAAGAAAACTCCATAGTGACTGGAAGTATAACTAATCGGGGGAGTAACTGCATATACTAGTTCAACTTCTAAGGTCATACTACATACCCAACTGCGGAGATGAGACTCAACAATGTGTTGTGTTCAAAAGTGACACAACTTACTGCCATATAGGGATTAAACAAAATTTTTTCCTGCCTATCCTTTTTGTAATATTTGATTTTTTTGTCTTTTTAATATTTATAAAATCCTGAAAAGAATAAAAGAATGCTATGATACATGGGAAGAAGCGAGTATCAAGACAATCCAACTAGTCCCAAAACGGAACATGCGCCAGATAAAGACACTCCTAAGCTTCAACTTGGACACTATCTCGTGGATTTTTTGAGCCCGAGTTAGTTAATGCTCGTTTAGGTTTTCATTTTTAAAGAGTCTAAAAAATGATAGAAGACTCCATGTAGTTAATTTTTCATAATTTTAGTCTCCCTTGCCTAGAAAAGAATAAAAGCATACAAGGAGAGAAATATTCTAACCATATAAGCCAGAGTATTCCTTTTTCATCAGGAATCCAAACGGTCCGGTAAAGGGTTAAAATTATACCATCTAGATGAAATTTCAACCCATTTAATGAGTATGAAAACGACAAGCATACTTGACTATCTTTTGAATTTTAAAGAGTCTAAAAAGAGCTTAAAGATAACTCTATAGAAGCGAGATACTTAATGGGGTGGCCAGAGATGTATGAGAAAGAGAGGCATTTGGCTTCTTCTCAAAGTCATGGTAATACTAAAAATGCTCCCAAGCCTATGAGAAAAACTAAGCATGGGTACCAAAATGACAAAGGGATTCTAACTAGGGTGACCCATGTTAGGTAGGATCTTCTATCGGACTCGTGCAAAATGCAGATAAAGATGTCCGACATACCAATATCCAATAGGTTTTACCCTATGGTATATTTGGGTAGCGAAAGGTTCAAATGCATCATAAAAACGGGGAGGCCTAAACCTATATGCAAGTTTCTGAAAATACCTGATCGGATCGAGCAAAGTGCAGAAAATGATCCCTAAGCAACCATGAATCCAACTAAGATTCATGTATCCAAGAAACAATAGTATTAAGATCATATCCAAAATATCTAAAATGAAAGATATGATACAGGTCACTTTGGTAGAAATTCTTCCAACTTCAGTATCTTCAACAATATTTATGACTAAGGGAGAGTTTACCAATGCAAACTCAATATCACCAAGGTGTGGGGACCTACATACAATAAGATTAAACCCATGAGGAATATCTAGGATGAAAGAACTAATGGAGTCTACAGGAACAAACTCATCATGGAAGGAGTCAAAAAATATTCTAGCAGAATCAAACTCATCAGGAACACTGACTTGCAACTTAATGGAAAAGTCCAAAGACTAAAAAATGCCAATGTTTGAGTATTTATAAACAGGGAGATCAAACTGAAAAGGAAAAGAGGGGATGGATTTGATTGCAGTTGGGTCCAATCTAGGGAGATGATGTTTGGAAATGACGTCAAAATCCCAAAGGAATGATAAATTGTATCATAGACTCTAGGAAAATGTTATCTAAAGGAAGTATACCATCCCAGATAGAACACATGTCAAAACATTCACTTGGACCAACAGGGTGGAGAGCAAGCTCCAATGCCCCCATTGGATGGATCACCTAGTCAATTACCGGGACCAAGTCCCAAGAAGGTAAGCATGGATGCAGAGGCTTCTTCTCAGTAGCAATTGGACACGAGGGATATAAGGTGACATAATTCACCTGTGGTGAGGAAGTGTGTGGGGAATCTCCCACAATTAAATGAGGAAAATACACGATATATCATAAATAGCAGAACACAAAAGGGATTTATTGATCGCAAGCCACTTTGAGGGGGAAACCTCCTTTGATCAAGCTCAATACAAATAAATCGTGGATGCCTTCATTGCCCTCAACACGTACTTATATACTAATTCTAAACTAAACAACTATTACTCCCCATGAATGTGGGATAATACAATATACTCATGGGTCGACTTGCAAAGCATATTCCTCCAATCAACAATATACTAACAAAGTAAAGAGACGGGTTGACATGGGTTCCTAAAATACCCCCCTAGAAAAATATTTGTCCTCAAATCTTTAGATGTGGAAACTGTTGTTGAATCTGAAGGAGTGGTTCCCATGTAGCATCCTCTGGTTGAATTTAGTGCCACTGAATTAATACCTCTGTGATGGATCGAGAGTGAAGCTGATGAGTGCACCTAGTGAGGATGGCCTCCGTTTCCAAAATGATGGATCCTTCATTATCCAATTCTGGTAAAACAATTTGTGCTCTGATGTTGGTGCCAAGAACTTTATTTGGACAAGAGCATGAAATAATGGATGAATGCGGGAAGAAGGAGGAAGTTCCAATTTATAACCAACAGACCCAATCTTCTGAAGAACTTTATATGGCCTATAGAACTTTGGAGCCATCTTATGATGCCCTTTGAGTTTCAAGGAGGATTTCTTGTAAGGTTGTAGATGAAGAAAAACCATATCACCTACTTGAAAAGTCCATTCAGAATGGTGCTGATCGGCTTGTTGTTTCATTCGATTTCTTTCCATGTGAAGGTTGTATGCAAAATGCAAAGAATATGATCTCGGGTTCGAAGAACCATGTCAACTACCTGAACTAGTGAGTTGCTGGGAGTGTATGGAAGAAGCACTGGCGGTGCTAACCATAGACTGCTTCATATGGATTCATTTTAGATGCAGTGTGGTAGGAGGTATTGTATCACCATTTAGCGAGAGGGAGCCACTCTTCCCACTGATGTTGTTGTTCGGAGGTGAAGCAACAAAGATAAGTTTCCAAGCATTTGTTGATAAATTCAGTATGACCATATGTTTGTGGGTGATAACCTGAACTCATCTTCATTTTGGTGCCAGTGTGGTGAAATAGTTTTGTCCAAAAATGATTGGTGAAAGTTGCAGTGTGATCTGAGACAATGGAAGAAGGGATTCCATCAAGATGAAAGATATGGTCTAGGAAAATATGTGTGACTGAGGAGGTGGTATAGGGATGGATGAGGGCACAAAAATGACTATATTTGGAGAGGCGATCAACCACAACCAAAATCATTTTCTTCCCTCCAGATTTAGGGATCCCTTCAATGAAATCCATAGAAATATCTGTCCAAATCCGTGTAGGGATGGGAAAGGGTTCGAGCAATCCTGGAAGGAGTGTTGTTTCACCCTTGTTGCACTGGAAGGTATCACATTCAAACACCATATTATGTGGAATTGTCCTTTTCATTCCCTTCCAAAAAAAGTTACGCCATGTGTTAGGATATTCCTATACTCCATCCTAGTCCTACCGGCATCTTCATTATTTGCATTTTCAGTCATGCATGCAACATGCATTCTACATGCATGCACCCCAATTATCAGTCCCAACACCTAGCCTAGGGAGCTTCTCATAGATCAGTTTTATCCCTCCTAGAGCTTAGTGTGCCCTTCTTCCTTGATTTAAGGAAGCCACTCGTCCTCTCTCACCTACCACTCAGTTGCACTTAAGTTAATTGAGTTATCTTTAGTTCTTTCCTTGATTTAAGGAAATACTGGCTCTCAACTGACTGTATCACTCCGATAGACCTCCCATGAGACTAGACTTCCCATTCTGACTCCAGTTAGCTCCTCACGTGCCCTCTACTGAGCCTCCTTCATTCAGTTAGTGCCTCCATGTGCCAGTTACACTCAGTCACACCTACCACACTTAGTTAGAATCAGTTTGACTGATGGTTGATAGTTACTTGTGCATTGATGACTCCATCGATGATGAGATAGACTTCTAGTTGTGCTTTGATGACACTCCAGTGATTTTTTTATCACTCCATGAAGGCTAATTCGAATTTCCACCTTGGCATTCGAATCCTCATGCATTGTATTATTTATTTGTCCATTTGTGATTAATGAATTAGTGTGTGTGAAGTTATTTTGCTTCTATCCGAATTCTACTGTATTATTATTCTGTTGCTCATTTTATTGCATTGACCACTCTTAATATTATTCCTAAATTCTTTCATTATGAGTTATACATCAGCTCTTAGATCTGTTGTGAGTATTTTCACATCGTATCAGAGCATGTTGAGAGTATTGTTTATCTCCATTCCTAAGAGTTTTTTGCAGGTTATTATCCAGATTTCGAGTGCAGCAGTTGCACCAGTTTTTGCATTTTTGCAGCAGTAGTAGTTGTAGATATTTTCTATTGTTTTTGCAGGTCATCTATAGCTTCCATGTTTTCAGAAGAAATACCTCCTCTTTATCTATTCGACTATGATGAATGGAAACAAAAAATGATAGCATATTTGAAGAGACATGATCTCTTTGATTATTGTTTTGAAAGAGATTTTGAATCCTCTAAAGAAGAGAATGACTGGTTAAATGAAGGTGAAAGAGCCATTGCAGCCATGCTATATGCTATGTATCGATGCATGGTATTCCACTCCCTTGATGTTGAATCTCCAAAAGAGATATGGGCCCACCTGGATGAAAGATTTGGTAGACAAAATGAAGGGATTGGTCCAAACCCTTTCAAGAGCAAGCCCAGTGATGCATTCGCTCCCCTTGATGGTCTCTCAGATCATGAATTAGTATCAAACATATCTCATATTGAAGTTAGCCACAAAGAAGAAGAACTTGCATATTCTACACTCATGCTCCAAATTTCTTCTATTTCAAATTATGTGCCAGCTCACACTCTAGAAATTGCAGAGGTTCCTAAATCCTCTCTTGCACTAGAGTCTGTCAGTTTGCATCATGATCTCATGAATGTTTCGGAGGTAAAATCAGCCATTGGAGGTAATGCATTCGCTCTCCTTGATCACTCACCTCTTATGTTCTACGATATGACCATTATTTCATGCTTTCATAAGGTTATTGAAGATGATGGCCATTGCCATTCACTTGGGATAATTTCTCATGCATTTACTGGTTTAGATCTCACCTCAAATGGTTCAAAGGAGATCTTAAGCAACCATGATTCAAGTCTTGGATCTGATTTGGATTCTAAGAAATCACTGATATTTGATGGTTCTTTTGGGCATAATCTCACCCATGATGGTTCAAAGGAGAAAACAAAAGACTATCTGCATATTCATAGATTTGATCCTACCTCAGCTGATTCGAATCAGAGGTTCAAGGATCATCCTCATACTTTTGGATTTGTTCTCATCACATTCGATCTGAAGAGCAAGTACAAGCACATGCCTTTTGAGCATGAACCACTTCTTCCCAAGAAGAAGATACCTTTAGACATATGACCAAGCATCACACTTGCTTGAGTTTGGAGCATTTATTTTTGTGTGTGCCTTACAATCTATTTTGAGGGGGGGTATTTTTCCCATGAGGTTTTCCCCATTTCCTCAGTTTATTGACTGTTATTATTATTCATTGTATTGGGTGACCTTTGGTCTCAGTTACCAGGGCCCAGGATAGATTAAGGGGGGTGTTAGGATATTCCTATACTCCATCCTAGTCCTACCAGCATCTTCATTATTTTCATTTTCAGTCATGCATGCATTTTTGCATGCAGCATGCATTCTGCATGTATGCATCCCAGTCATCAGTCCCAGCACCTAGCCCTCTTCTAGCTACCCCAGGGAGCTTCTCACGGATTAGTTTTAGCCCTCCTAGAGCTTAGTGCACCCTTCTTCCTTGATTTAAGGAAGCCACTCGTCCTCTCTCACCTACCACTCAGTTGCACTTCATTTAATTGAGTTATATTTAGTTCTTTCCTTGATTTAAGGAAAGACTGGATCTCAACTGACTGTATCACTCCGATGGACTGTTAATTTTTCAGAATTTACTTCAATTTGATCTAGGATCTTAACTGAGAGAACAACATGTACAGTATATCAATCACGGACACAATAATGCAAGCACACAAGAGACACAGGGTTTACTCGAGGAAAACCATAAAGGTGAAAAACCCCAAGAACTTCCTCAGAGATAGATAGAGCACTGATACAACCCAAGCATAAGAGATAGAAATCTCCTAGTAGCAGCTTCTCCTCCTCCACAAGTGCGCCACTCTCCCAGGAGTGTGAGAGAGAATAGAATGATGAAATAGAGTGCCTCCCACACTCTATTTATACTTGACTTGACTTGCATAATAACCCTTACTAGGTTGGCCTTAACTTAACCACATAACATAACGCTGACTAGGCCGACACCCAATAGGGTGGTCTAATAACCCTTTGACCCACATGGCCGACCCCCAATAGGGTGTTCTAATAACCCTTCGACCCACATGACTTATACAGGGCCGACCCCAACAAGGTGGTCTAATAACCCATCAAGTATAAGTTATGACACTTACAATATAAATGACGACACTTCCGTATAGAGGAATAATAACATCTCTATAGGAATACAAACACTTTTGTATAGAGGAATAATGCCATTTCTATATAAGTACAATATACATATATGAAATACATTCTGAAGTTACATATACATCAACACTCCCTCTTAACTAGGAAGGTATTTCTCGACACAGGTATTCTAGCACAAGTCTTCTTCTCTGGATCATCATCACAGGATAATCATCATTGAGTCATCGTCACCGTCACTGTTGCTGCTATCTCAATCAATCTCTGAATCTACTCATCAGAGGAAGTTCTACAGAGCCAATCCTTTTTCATACTGGATGTAGGCCCACCACCTGCAGGTCTTCATCATCACTGGCCATACTGTGGAATCCTCAGGACTTATTGCATGCGTCACAAAACATGGCGGTAGCATCCCAGGCTGTTATGAGCACACATCTCTACCTGTAGGATCTCCCAGGAGCACATTACATGTGACCCATCACAAAACCTAGCTTAAACATCCCAAGCTGTTACAAGCACACAGCTCTACCTGTCAGATCTCCCAGGAGCACATTACATGTGATCTCACCACAAAACCTGGCTGAAGCATCCCAGGCTATTACGAGCACACATCTCTACCTATCAGATCTCCCAGGAGAACATTACATGTGGTCCACCACAAAACCTGGCTGAAGCATCTGAGGCCTTTTTCATCCTGTCCAGATCTCCCAGGAGCAAATTACATGTGGTCATGGAAAAACCTGGCTGAAGCATTTGAGGCCTTTTTCATCCTGTCCAGATCTCCCAGGAACAAATTACATGCCATAGGACAAAACCTCACAAGAGAATCTTAGGATGTTACGGGTACATAACTACGACTTGAAGATCTCCCAGGGCACAAATTACATGTCCTCCCAGAGCAATGTCTCGAAAGAGCATCCCAGGCTGTTACGGGTACACAACTCTGACCTATAGGATCTCCCAGACATGCTCATCTGCACAACCTGATCCACGACCACAAAGTATCATCCTGATACTCACCATACATCATCCTGATGTACACATGATCATCCTGATCATCATCACTGCATCGTCCTGATGCATGTCATCTGGAGAAGCTCGTCATCCATGATCATCCTGATCATACAATGCATCCACCTGATGCATACCAAGTATCTACCTGATACATATCATCATATACAATGTATCTACCTGATACATACATAGATACATGATCCACACAATGTATCCATCAACATACATGATCTACCTGATCATACCCGATACATATACAGATACATGGTCCAAGCATCCAACATGATGCATACATACATAAATGATCCAACTGATCATATCCAACATCCAACATGATGCGTACATACATAAATGATCCAACTGATCATATCTAGCATCCAACATGATGCGTACATACATAAATTTAAATGATCCAACTGATCATATCCAACATCCAACATGATGCGTACATGCATAAATGTAAATGATCCAACTGATCATATCCAACATCCAACATGATGCGTACATACATAAATGTAAATGATCCAACTGATCATATAGAGCAGAAACTAGAACATCATCTTGATGCTCATCATCCAGTGCTTACATCCACAGCCATGTGAAGGATCCCCCTTCCACCATGCTAGGAATGGCTACAACAAATGTCTCCATCACTTCTTCCTCAAAGTGTCATTGATCTGAAGAACACCAAGCCTCTCTCTGAAGTACTCGAACTTCACTCTGGCTAGTGGCTTCGTCAACACATCTACAATCTGCTCATCCATTGCAACATACAGGAGCTTCACTGCTCCTCTCTGCACCATATCTCTGATATAGTGATATTTTATCTCTATGTGTTTCGACCTGTCGTGAAACATTGGGTTCTCAGATAGCTTCACACAACTCTGGTTATCACAGAAGATACCAGTAGCATCCAATGGGGGATCAAAGAACTCATACAGTAGCTTCCAAAGCCATACTGCCTCACAACTAGCCGAACATGCTGCAACATACTCTGCCTCGGCTGTACTCAGTGCTACATAGGACTGCTTTCTGCTAAACCAAGAGATCACACATGATCCCATATTGAAGCAACACCCAGATGAGCTCTTCCTATCTACAGCACTGCCTGCCCAATCTGAATCAACATAACCCTGCAGGTTAAACTTTTGATCCGCTTCATACTTGATCCCATAATCAACTGTACCCTTCAGGTACCTCAGAATATGCTTTACAGCAACTAGGTGAACACTCCTCGGATCCGTCAAGAACTGGCTCAATGTGTTCACCGCAAAGCAAATATCTGGTCTCATGTTTGTCAGGTACATCAAGGACCCAATCATCTAACGATACATAGAGACATCAACTAACTCAGATGAAGCATCACACAGAATCTTCAAGTTTGATGCCATAGGTGTGGCCATGGCCTTGCAGTCCATCATCTCGAGCCTCTTCAGGATCTCTACTGCATACTTCCCTTGTCCAAGGAAGATTCCATCTGCACTCTGCCACACCTCCAAACCTAGAAAATAGTGCATCATCCACAATTTCTTCATCTCGAACTCGGCAGCAAGCTTCCGATGCATGTCGGCAATCAATCTATCTTCACCTGTAATAAACACGTCATCCCTATACAAAAGTAGTATCACTGGATTGCCTTCCTCAACCTTCTAGTATTGGTTGTAATCCGCTTTACTCTTGGTAAAGCCCAAACTGGATAGAAAGCTGTCTATCCTACCATACCAAGTTTTGCACGTATATGACTCCCTGTCATGTGTCTCAGAACCAAGTGGATGCTCCACATACACTTCTTCTTCAACTACACCATTCAAGAAAGCTGTCTTGAAATCCATCTGGTGTATCTTCCCTTTCATCACTGCAGCTAGAGCAAGTACGAATCTAATGGAAGTGTATCTGGCTACAGGAGTAAAAGTCTCTATGCTACCACCTGCAGCATGCTTGATCTTGTAGATCCTCTTGAAAGTCACCACAAAATCCCCTTCAGGTCTTGGGACTGCATCCCAAACATCTTCTTGATCGACTGGTACTCCTCGATCATGGCATTCTTCCCAGATCCTGGGAACTTCAATATCTTCAATATTTTCAATAGATGACTTTGTTGCTGAACAAATTTTGTAGTCCTTCTTTTGTAGGTATACGATCTTTCCTACACAACAAGTTAAATTGCATGATTAGAAAACATCTCATAGTTTTCAGAACAAATTCTTACACACAAAGAAATATGTCATACAGTCATGCAATTATCTTAGCCAATGCTTCAATACAACATTTATCCATATCCCGTAACTTTCTAGATGCCTTCCAATCTCTACCAGAACATTGTTAAGAGTGTGCACAACTCCCAACATGTCAGCAAAGAGGTTTCATTCTAGATAAGTAGCAATGGAATGTTGTACAGTGCCATAGGCCACTTACCCATGTATATTAGTAGTATATTGTTCATCAATGCAACTATTCTAATATGCATAATACACAACCTAATTCTAGGAACATCAGTATATACATTATTGAATAGTATTATTTAAACAATAAAATATGCAAGTAATGACAATTCAAATACTTATCTTTGTTTGTTTGTTGGGTTGACTCCCTCTCAGTCTTTACTTTTTTTCTGCAACTCCATTCTGATGTGGATTGTGAGAAGTGGTCAACTCCCTCTGAATATCTACATCCTTGCAGAAACTACTGAAGTGTGCTCCTTCTTGATCTTTGCTTCCTTGCAGGAACAACTGGAGTGTGATCCCTCTTGATCTTGGCTTCCTTGCAGGAACAATTGGAGTGTGCTCCCTCTTGATCTTTGCTTCTTGGATTACCTGTCCTTGAACTTATATCCATCCTTAATCACTATGCATGCTTATTAGTATCATCATTGTGTTATCCTCGAGGTCTCATACATAATCACACATTCATTAGTATAATCTTAATACTATCAAAACACAATAATCTTAAACATGTATAGTCATGATCATTTCAAACAGAAATAATAAGCATTAGTATTCAAGGACTCTTATGGTTAGTCATATCATAAATTAAAGTAAGAAACATAATATGCCTAAACCCTTGATTACTCAAACCCATACTTTCATGACTCTTCTGGTTAGTCATATCATCAATTAAGGTAAGAAACATAATATGCATACACCCATGATTACTCAAACCCATGAATAATCATTATCAATCATGCCATGTATACTTATATAAGAGATCCTATCACAAGGTAGGATTCTAACTTGATATAGGAAAAACATACATGGATTAATATGTTAGCTAGTTATGTCTAACATACCCGAATGATGTCTTCTGGTTCTTTTCAATGACTTGTGCTAGTAACCTGGATGTCTCATAAGTTAACCATTGTAGAACCAAGTTATACATACCTCGTAAGTAGATATTCTATGTGATCCATGACAATGGATGAATCTTTGTCTTCATGTCACCATGATCATATGTTCTTGAAGTAGAACATGATTTGTCTTTCTTGGTGCACCTTTCATGTTAGCGAACAACATAAACCTCATACAACATCACAATGCATTAGTACAATCATAAGTGTCAAAACCTTAATCAATGAATATCTTCTATTAAGGTGATACGACAAGTCTAGTAATTAATCAAGATTGTACTAACCGTAATGATATGAAGACAAATATATCATAAACTTAACCATGAACAGAATTTGAAACATACCTGTAAGCCATACCTGTCGAGATTGCTTGTAATCTTCTTATGTAAGGCCTTAGCCTCATCTCCCTCTGAAACAGGAACTTTTTTACTTATGCAGGTGACCAACCCAATCCACTTGATTTACAAGAACTGGATCTGGAACTGGATTAGGGTTTGTCAGAGAAACCTTAAAAATTCAAACTTTGAATTTCAAACTTTTGAAAGGATAGAAATATGCGCCTTGATGAGCTGATCAAGCTGGTATACTCATAATTTGAAAACTGCAAAGTTTCACCCCTCAAATTTGCCTTTGAAACTTCTGGATTCACTGGACATGACCCCGAACTAGGGTTTGATAAAGCCCACCCTTCTTCCCAATCAAAAGGTTTGATCCAAAGCTCTAAGCTTCTATTTTTCTGAGGAGCTTCCAGCCGTGGTCACAGATTTAAAAAATTTCCTTTTTTTTGCAGAAGCCCTAATTTTCCACTTTTCCGATCAAAGTCCCGAACTAGGGTCTGATCAAGCCCGGCCTTCTTCCCAACCAAAAATTCTGATCTTGGTCTCTAAATTTTGATTTTGATGAGTAGCATTCATCCGTAGTATCTGATTACAAAAATTCCGACTTTCTCCAAAACCCTAAATTCCGGAAGCCATGAATGAAGGTGCTAAAAAATAATTCTGTTTTGACAGAAATATGTACCTGATTGTTTCTGGTGTAACTTCGAACTTTTGATCCATAGGGTCTACAAAATTTGCTTGAGATAGTCCAACCTGTCATCTTTCTAACCCCATAGGTATGACCTCAAATGGATTCTCTGAGAGAGATTTATGCCAAGTGTCACAACGTGACTTGTTTATGGGATAAAACAAGAGAGTGAACTTGTACGGAATTCCATGTGTCACTGGTTCAGTTTTGGCCTCTGAAAGAGTTACCTGAGATAGTGCAGTTCGTGCACTACCTGTCAATTTTTATGAAATTTCATTTGGAGCTTCCTATCCCAAGTTATGATCTTTTTTCCAAGGTCACCTGTTTATGACTAAGATCTGGAAGAGGCAGAAACCCTATATTGTACAGATCATAAATCACAAAGTACAATGAATTAGAGGTTGTACTTTGGACAAAAGGTACATGGGGATCTTAGCTTCTCCCTGTACGATTTTCAAACCCTGAAACCTCTTTGAAATTTATTTATAGTGAACGTGCTCCGATGACTGGTTTTTTCTATATTAAGCCCTAGCTTCAAAATTGCAACAAGTGCCATACATGCCATACCATGCCTTCTTTCAGGCTAGCTCTGATATCATGTTAATTTTTCAGAATTAACTTCAATCTGATCTAGGATCTTAATTGAGAGAAAAACATGTACAGCATATCTACAGCATATCAATCATGGACACAATAATGCAAGCACACAAGAGACACAGAGTTTACTTGGTAAAAACCATAAAGGTGAAAAACCCCAATAACTTCCTCAGAGATAGATAGAGCCATGATACAACCCAAGCATAAGAGATAGACATCTCCTAGTAGCAGCTTCTCCTCCTCCACAAGTGTGGCACTCTCCCGAGAGTGTGAGAGAGAATATAATGATGAAATAGAGTGCCTCTCGCACTCTATTTATACTTGACTTGACTTGCCTAATAACCTTTACTAGGTCGGCCTTAACTTAACCACATAACATAACGCTAACTGAGCCGACACCCAATAGGGTGGTCTAATAACCCTTTGACCCACATGTCCGACCCCCAATAGGGTGGTCTAATAACCCTTCGACCCACATGACTTATATAGGGCCGACCCCATCAAGGTGGTCTAATAACCCATCAAGTATAAGTTACGACACTTACAATATAAATGACGACACTTCCATATAGAGGAATAATAACATCTCTATAGGAATACAAACACTTCCGTATAGAGGAATAATACCATCTCTATAGGAGTACAATATACATATATGAAATACATTCCGAAGTTACATATACATCAACATGGACCTCCAGTGAGAATAGACTACCCATTCTGACTCCAATTAGCTCCTCATGCGCCCTCCACTGAGCCTCCTTCACTCAGTTAGCCTCCATGTGCCAGTTACACTCAGTCACACTCAGTCACACCTACCACACTCATTTAGACTCAGTTTGACTGATGGTTGATAGTTACTTGTGCATTGATGACTCCACCGATGATGAGATAGACTTCTAGTTATGCTTTGATGACACTCCAGTGATTTTTTTATCACTCCATGAAGGCTAACTCGAATTGTCACCTTGGCATTCAAATACTCATGCATTGTATTATTTATTTGTCCATTTGTGATTAATGAATTAGTGTGTGTGAAGTTATTTTGCTTCTATCCGATTTCTACTGTATTATTATTCTGTTGCTCATTTTACTACATTGACCACTCTTAATATTATTCCTAAATTCTTTCATTGTGAGGTATACATCAACTCTTAGATTTGTTGTGAGTATTTTCACACCATGCCCGCTCATACATTTTGAGGAACCTAGAGTGACCTGCCGATGGAGAAGCATGAATTTCATAGAAGACAACCTGTTGAAGATCTGTGCTCTGGGGAAGCACCAGACGACCCTGGTATCTTAGGGAAGCACCATCCCAAGATTAATGCAATACAATAGAAGGGTTGTTGGCCAACTGTTGGATGATTTGAGATAATGAGGAGTCATTGACATAGCCCTGCTGAACAAATTGCAACCAATTTGGAACAAGCATAGAAATAGATGAAAGAGAAACTTGGTCATCAAATGTGCAAGAAAGAGCATCCGCCACAAGATTGTCCTTACCCTTCTTGTAAGTGATCTCATAGTCATAACCCATGAGTTTTCTAACCCACTTCTGTTGTGCTAGGGAGGAGACCCATTCTTCCAAGAAGTATTTTAGACTCTGGTGATCAGTCTTGATGCAGAATTGATTCCCTAATAGGTATGGCCGTCACTTTTGTACTGTATGCAAAATAGCCATCATTTCCTTCTCATATGTAGAGGAGACTAAATTCTTACCAGAAAGGGCTTTGCTGGTGAAGCCAATGGGATGCTCATCTTGAAGGAGAACAACACCAAGTCCATTGTCACAAGCATCAATCTCAATAGTGAAGGGCTTGGAAAAATCGGGTATAACTGTTGATGTATATGTAACTTCAGAATGTATTTCATCTATGTATTATTGTACTCCTATAGAGATGTATTATTCCTCTATACGGAAGTGTCGTCATTTGTATTGACAAGTGTCGCAAGTGTCGTAACTTGTTGAGGTGGGTTATTAGACCACCTAGTGAGGGGTTGTCCCGGATTAATGTAACCATGGGTTATTAGAACGAGTTAGACAAGTTGGCCCCACTGGTTTATTGGTCAGGATAGGGCAAGTATAAATAGAGATCGGGAGATCTCTATTTGATGATCTCATTACTCACTCTTCCATCACTCGGAAAGTGGTGCACATGTGAGGAGGAGGATCAGCTGCTAGGAGAAGACTATCTCTTGTACTTTGGTTGTATCATTGCTCTTTCTATCATTGAGGAAGTTGTGGGGTTTTTCACCTTTATGGTTTTCCCTAGTGAAACTCTGTGTGTCCATTGTCTTATGTGATTGATTGATATGCTTGATACATGCTTGATATGATTGATATGCTGTACATGTTATTCTCTTAGTAAAGATCCTAGAGTATGTTGAATTAATACTCAAAAATTAACATGGTATTAGAGCTTCCCTGAGAAGAAGACATTGTGCAGTGGCAGAAACTAGGGTTTCTTGTTTATTGGGTTTCTCTCCACATATTTTGGAAAAGCAGTAAGGTAGATTGACTCTACTCATCAAGGAGAATCTATCTATCCAATCAGAATTCAATTCTAAGCACTTTCAGTTTTGGCCCTAAAAATTAGGGTTTCCACAAAAATAGGAATTTCTGAAATCTGAAGACATAGCTGGAAGCTCGTTGGAAATATCAAAGTTTAGAGATTTGGATTGAGATTTGTGGTTGGGTAAAGCTCTGGGAAACTCAAACCCTAATTCAGGGTCCTCCCTAGTGAATCCAGGAAGACTAAAAGGCATTTTTGAAGGGTGAAACTTTGCAGATCTCAAAATCGGAATATACCAGGCTGATCATCTCATCAAGGCGCATCTTTCTATCCTTTCAGAAGTTTGAAATTCAAAGTTTGAATTTTTAGAGTTTCTCTGACAAACCCTAATCCGGGACCAGATCTTTTCTATTTCCATTTGAAGTACTCTTTAAGATGTCTCACCACACCAAGCTTGAGGATAAGCTTGAAGGGGCTGATAACTTCCAAGCATGGAAGTATAGGATTGGGTTAATCCTGGAAGAAAATGAGTTGGACACTTATATAAGTGAAGAGTTCGCTGTCCCAGAGGGAGAAGAGGCTAAGGCTCTTCACAAGAAGAACTTGGTCAAGGAAAAGAGAATCATTGCTGATTCTATCAAAGACCATCTCATCCCACATGTGTCATCTCTGAAGACACCCAAGGAGATGTTTGAGTCCTTGACCAAGCTATTTGAAGGGAAGAACATTAACCGGAAGATGACCCTGTGGAACCAATTGAAAGGGGTAAAGCTTCAGAATGGAGAGACCATTCAATCTTATTTTTCTAAGGTCTCTCAGATCAAGGAACAACTTGAAGCTGTGGATGAAATTGTGGACAATGGTGAGGTTGTCATGACCACACTAAATGGCCTACCTAGATCATGGGATTCCTTTATCCAAGGAATTTGTGCAAGAAATAAGTTGGTCTCCTTCAGTAGACTATGGGAGGAATGTTCACAAGAAGAAGCAAGGCTTGTGGCCCGAGAAGAAAAGAGGGGGAATGAAGATCAAGTTCTTGCAGCCCACACCAAAAGAAGCAAGCCCAAGAAGGAGCACTCTCATTACAAGAGATCCAATCACAACCATCAAAAGAATAAGAAGGATCTGAGATGCTTCACATGTAATGAGAAGGGATACTTTGCTGCGGATTGTACCAAGAACAAAAGGGATAACAAAAACAACAACTCCTTCAAGAAGAAGAAGAATAACAAAAAAAGATATCATGCTCATGCTGCTGAGGATGATGAACCTCCTAGGAAGAAGGATAGAGAAGAAAGTGACGACTCATCTAGTGAAGATGAATATGTTCTAATCTCAGCCTTCATAGGTACTATTTCTCATGGTTGTAATGATTGGCTGGTTGACAGCAGGGCTTCTAAACACATGACTGGGTTTAAAGAATCTTTTGTAAATCTATCTGAACATGAATCACCCCATAAGGTGAAACTTGGGGATGATTATCAATATCCTATCAAAGTAAGTGGGGAAGCCTTCTACAACCTAGACTTTGGAAAGTCTTTGAAGATGAAAGATGTGTTATTTGTACCTGGGCTTAAGAGGAACCTACTCTCCATCTCTGCATTGGATGCAAAAGGCATGAGAGTTGCATTTGTAGATGGCCAAGTCCTAATGTGGCCAAAGGGTAAAACTATTGATGATGCAGTGGTGATTGGAGAGAAAGAGGGAGGATTGTACAAATTGAAGGGACAACCTGAACATGCCATGGTACATGAATCCATGGAGCCAAGTGAACTTTGGCATAGAAGGCTTGCACATGTGCATTACAGAGCACTACCAATTGCAAGTAAAGCTGTAGAAGGTATTCCTGAAATCAAGTCAAAGCATGAAGGTGTTTGCAAAGGATGTGCAAAAGGAAAGAACATTAAGAAGGCATTTCCCAGTAGTGAAAGCAAAGCAAAAGGAATTTTGGAGATTATCCACTCTGATGTATGCAGACCAATGTCATCCAGTTCTCTGAGTGGGTATGTATACTATGTCTCTTTCATTGATGATTTCTCTAGGAAGACTTGGGTTTATTTCTTGAAGAACAAAGATGAAGTATTTGACAAGTTCAAGGAATTCAAAACCTTGATGGAAAATCAAACTGATAAGAAGATCAAGACTTTCAGATCCAACAACGGCGGAGAATTCACTTCAGGTGATTTCAAGAAACTAGGCAGTGATTAAGGGATTAAGAGGGATTTGAATGCTCCCTAAAATCCACAACAGAATGGAGTTGCAGAAAGGAAGAATAGAACAATTATGGAAGCAACATGGGAAATGTTGCATGACCAGGATCTGCCTATGCATCTATAAGAAGAAGCAGCTAGGACAACTGTATATGTGCAGAACAGAACACATCACAAGATATTAGACAAGAAGACACCAGAAAAAGTCTTCACTGGTAAGAAACCTAAGATCAACCATCTCAGGATATTTGGTTGTCCAATATATACACATGTTCCAAAGGAAAAGAGGACAAAGCTAGATCCTTCAGGAAAGAAGGGTATCTTTGTGGGGTACAGTGAAAGCTCGAAGGCTTACAGAATATACTTTCCAGGGTTCAAGAAGATTGATGTCAGCAGGGATGTAACATTTGATGAAAACTCAGCTTTCATCAAGTCAAGGAAGGTACCTATTGAAGATCCACAAGAACCTATAAATCCACCCCGTGAGAAGGAATCTCACAAGAGGTAACCTGCATGGGCTATAGAGCTCATTCAAGATGCAGAAAGGTATGTCATTCCAGAAGAAGAACATAGAGCAAGGAAGAGAACTAGACCACACACCAGCTATGTTGCCTTACTCTATGACATTATGAACAAAGAACCTTCCAGTTATGAAGAAGCAGCGGAAAAGAAAGAATGGAAGGATGCCATGGTCAAGGAATACCATTCAATCATGAAGAATGATGTTTGGGATGTGGTCCCAAGACCTGAAGGGAAGTCTGTTGTGACTTCCAAGTGGATCTACAAGATCAAGCATGTTGCAGATGGCAGCATAGGGAAATACAAAGCAAGATTTGTAGCTCGTGGCTTCTCCCAGAAAGAGGGGATAGACTATGAAGAAAATTTTTCTCCTATAGCAAGGTACACTTCCATCAAATCAGTACTTTCTTTGGCTGCAGTGATGAAATGGAAGATACACCAGATGGATGTCAAGACAACTTTCTTGAATGGTGTAGTCGAAGAGGAAGTGTATGTGGAGTAGCCACTCGGTTTTGAGACACATGACCGAGAGGCATATGTGTGCAGGTTGAAGAAAGCCTTGTATGGCTTGAAGTAAGCTCCTAGGACTTGGTATGGTAGGATGGACAGCTTTGTATCCAGTTTGGGCTTTACCAAGAGTAAAGCAGATTCCAACCTTTACTACAAGGTTGAGGAAGGCAATCCAGTGATACTACTTCTACATGTGGATGACCTGCTTGTTCTAGGAGAAGATAGTTTGATTGTTGATACCAAGAGGAAGCTTGCTGCTGAGTTCAAGATGAAGGACTTGGGGATGATGCACTATTTTCTAGGCATGGAGGTGTGGCAGAGTCCAGATGGTATCTTCCTTGGATAAGGGAAGTATGCAGTAGAGATCCTGAAGAGGTTCGGGATGATGGACTGCAAGGCCATGGCCACACCTATGGCATTGAACCTGAAGCTTCTGTGTGATGCTTCATCTGATCCGGTTGATGTCATGATGTATCATCAGATGATTGGGTCCTTGATGTACCTGACGAACATGAGACTAGATATTTTCTTTGTGGTGAACACATTGAGCCAGTTCCTGACAGATCCGAGGAGTGTTCACCTGGTTGCTGTAAAGCATATTCTGAGGTACCTGAAGGGTACAGTTGATTATGGGCTCAAGTATGATGCGAATCAAAAGTTTAACCTACAGGGTTATGTTGATTCAGATTAGGCAGACAGTGCTATAGATAGGAAGAGCACATTTGGGTGTTGCTTCAGTATGGGATTAGGTGTGATCTCTTGGTTTAGCAGGAAGCAGTCCTGCGTAGCACTGAGTATAGCTGAAGTAGAGTATGTTGCAGCTTGTTCATGTTGATGTATATGTAACTTCAGAATGTATTTCATCTATGTATTTCATCTATATTTATTGTACCCTTATAAGAGATGTGTTATTCCTCTATAAGGAAGTGTCGTCATGTGTATTGACAAGTGTCGTAAGTGTGTGTACTTGGCGATGGGTTATTAGACCACCATGTGTGGGGTCGGCCCTGAAATATATATTATATTGTGGATGTACCTAGCTAGACAAGTCGGCCCCATAAGGTCACTGGGAAAATAGGTTAGTATAAATAGAGATCGGGAGATCTCTATTTTGATCATTCAAAAACTCACACTTCTCTCACTCAGAAAGTGGCGCACTAGTGAGGAGGAGGATCATCTGCTACTAGGACTATCTCAGTGTATTTTGGTTGTACTTTGGTTGAGCCATTGCTCTCTCTATCTCTGAGGAAGTTGTGAGGTTTTTCACCTTAGGGTTTTCCCCACGGAAACTCTGTGTCTCTTGTCTCTCATGCTTTTGATTCTTGTGATGCTTGTCATGCTTATTGTGATTGTTATGCATTGATATTCAGTATATGTTATTCTCTCAGTGAAGATCCTAGAGTATTGTGAATTAATGCTCAAAATTTAACAGTTCGGCCAGTTGTGAGGTAGTATGGCTCCGAAAGCTACTGTCTGAGTTATTTGATCTCCCGTTGGAGGCTACTGGTATCTTTTGTGACAACCAGAGTTGTGTGAAGCTGTCTGAGAAGCCAATGTTCCATGATAGGTCGAAACACATTGAGATCAAATATCACTATATCAGGGATATGGTGCAGAGAGGAGCAATGAAGCTCCTGTATGTTGCGACGGATGAGCAGGTTGCAGATGTGCTGACGACACCACTAGCTAGAGTGAAGTTTGAGTACTTCAGAGAGAGGCTTGGTGTTCTTCAGATTGATGACACTTCAAGGAAGAAGTGATGGACACATTTGCAGGAGCCATTCCAAGCATGGTGAGAGGAGGATCCTTCCATGGCTGTGGATGTAAGCGCTGGATGATGAGCATAAGGATGATGCTTCAGTTACTGCTCTATACATGCATCATGTTGGATGCTTGTTATGATCAGTTGGATCATGTATATGTATATGCATCATGTTGTATGCTTGTTATGATCAGTTGGATCATGTATATGTATATGCATCATGTTGGATGCTTGTTATGATCAGTTGGATCATGTATATGTATATGCATCATGTTGGATGCTTGTTATAATCAGATGGATCATTTATTTGTGTATGTATCAGGTGGATACAATGTATGATTAGGTAGATCATGTATGATGATATGTATCAGGTATGTATCAGGTGGATGCACTGTATGATCAGGATGATCATGGATGAAGAGCTTCAGGATGTTGCTCCAGATGATATGTATCAGGATGATGCTATGATGATGATCAGGATGATCATGTGTTGATGTACATCAAGATGATGTATGGAGAGTATCAAGATGATGCTCTGTGGCCGTGGACAGGTTGTGAAGACAAGCATATAATATGGCCCTGGGAGGTTTGCAGATAGTATTTCGAGGTTTTGCCTATGGCATATAATATGGCCCTGGGATATCTGGCAAATACTCTTTCGAGGTTTTGCTTGGGAGGACATATAAGTTGGCCCTAGGAGGTTTGCATATAGTCTTTCGAGGTTTTACCTATGGCATGTAATATGGCCCTGGGATATCTGGCAAATGCTCTTTCGAGGTTTTGTCCCATGGCATGTAAAATGTCCCTGGGAGATCCGATAGGTTGGGCTGTGTGCCCGTAATAAGTCCTGGGATTCTCTTACGAGGTTTTTCCATGACCACATGTAATTTGGCCCTGGGAAATCCTCTAGGTAGAGCTGTGTGCGCGTAACAGCCTGGGATGCTCTTCCGAGGTTTTGTGGTGACCACATGTAATATGTCCATGGGAGATCCTATAGGTAGAGCTGTGTGCTCGTAACAGCCTGGGATGCTCTTGTGAGGTTTTATGGTGAGGTCACATATAATATGTCCTTGGGAGATCCGACAAGTAGATTTGTGTGCTCGTAACAGCCTGGGATTCTCTTGCGAGGTTTTGTGACACACGTAATAAGTCCAGAGGATTCCACAGTATGGCTAGTGATGAAGACCTGCAGGTGGTGGTCCTACATCCAGTATGAAAAAGGACTGGCTCTGTAGAACTTCCTATGATGAGTAGATCGGAGATTGATTGAGATAGTAGCAGCAGTGACGATGATGATGATCCAGAGAAGAAGACTTGTGCTAGCAGATCTGTGTCGAGAAATAACTTCCTAGTTAAGAGGGAGTGTTGATGTATATGTAACTTTGGAATGTATTTCATATATGTATTATTATACTCCTATAGAGATGTATTATTCCTATATATGGAAGTGTCGTCATTTGTATTGACAAGTGTCGCAAGTGTCGTAACTTGCTGTGTTGGGTTATTAGACCACCTAGTGAGGGGTCGGCCCGGATTAATGTAACCATGGGTTGTTAGACTGAGTTAGACAAGTCGGCCCCACTGGTTTATTGGGCAGGATAGGACAAGTATAAATAGAGATCGGGAGATCTCTATTTGATGATCTCATTACTCACTCTTCCATCACTAGGAAAGTGGCGCACATGTGAGGAGGAGGATCAGCTGCTAGGAGAATACTATCTCTTGTACTTTGGTTGTATCATTTCTCTTTCTATCTCTGAGGAAGTTGTGGGGTTTTTCACCTTTATGGTTTTCCCCAGTGAAACTCTGTGTGTCCATTGTCTTATGTGATTGCTTGATATGCTTGATACATGCTTGATATGATTGATATGCTGTACATGTTATTCTCTCAGTAAAGATCCTAGAGTTAAATTTCTTGAATTTCTTGTTTTTTCTTCAATTTTTAGTGTTAACCCTCCTTCAGATCTGCTCCTTTGTGGCTTAAAAATTCAGTAAAGACCCTAAGATCCAGCTTGAAAAGCTTAAGACCAGCCTAACTACACTTTTAATCCATCAAACCACCTTCAAATACGATCAGATCTGAGTTTCTTGAATGTGGAATTTTAGGAATTTTGAGTGTCTTGAAGCTTCTACCTCTGTGTGAATACAAAATCTGCATATTAAGGTTTACTGCATGTTAAATTCTGTGTGGAAGTGTTGAAGGCTCAAATGCCACCCAGCTTTTGAATCCCTGTGTGTTGTCTTAAAATAGCTTAAAGATCTTAAAATTCTTAAACAATGAGTGAATTGTAACACTCTGCCACGATTTGCAGCCATACTACATTTAAAATTTCTTTAACCTATGCACTGGTGTTTATTTTGTTTCTGACCGGAACCTGGCATTTCATTGGGAAGAAGGGAGAAGCGTTGAAAGCTTCTACCTCTGTGTATTTTCTCAAACTCTGCCATCGGAGCTAGAAGGTGTCATTGTTAAAGGTTTATAGAGCCTTCTTTTCAAGATCCATGATGCCTTTAAACATTGCCCTATCTCAATATTGCTGAATCGAGTTATCTTACGCTCTTGTGAATGCATTCATAAATCTCTGCGTGAATCACTGAAGATTTTACAGATCTTTAAACTCTGAATCGTAGATTTTTATTTAGCTCTGCAACTCCACATGTCAAATACGCTCATCCCCTTCTTCGAAATAGATGAATCCCCTTCTTCGAAATAGATGAATGCATTCGAATCCCAGATTAAGATGCAGCTTTGACTCTTTAAAAATCCGTGGGAATGCAACTCCCTGTGTGAAAGCTTCAGCCTCTTCAATTTCTGCGTGGTTCTTGAGATCTTGACACTTTACATCTCTGCATTGAAAGTTTGTGGACCCAATCCTGATCTTTAAGCTCTCAAACCACTGCATGTGAATACATATTTGCAAAGATCTTTAACCCACTGTGTGAAAGCTCTGTGTGATGGTTGAAAGATCTCAAAGATCTACCCTTTGCGTGAAAACTACTGCAGATCTGAGCGTTTGTATTAAACTCTATAAAGCTTTTAACATTCAACGCTGAAGGTTCTTTAAAACTCTGCATTTTCATCAAAGCTCAGCTCTATGTGGTTATCATAGGCTCTGCGTGGTTAGAATAACATAGATTGGTTATCCCTATGTGCGTTTCAATTTAAAGAATTGATTGCTGGATGAAACTCGATTTTAATTAGCACCCTACCCAGGCAATCTCTGCGATACATCTTGTGTTTTTGATCATGCATTTTTGTTTCAGAATCGTCATGTTGTATTGGGAATGCGTTTCGATTCATGCATTGTACTGTTGTAACGTTAAATGCTATTGCGTTGAGACTTAGAATGTGAATCGTTGAGAGATAGAATGCCAATAGTGTTGAGATGCAGAGTTATTAGGATCAATGAATTGAATCCCAACATAACAAACGATCATCCCTTGCGCTTCCATTTTCGAATGAAGGCATTGTACAGGATTTCGATCCAGTAGTTTCTAAAGGAAACAATGGCTTAATAAGAGAAGTTGTTTGGTCAAACTAAAGACAAAATCCCCAATTCGCTTGCTACCAATTCGTTTTCCTGCTAGTTTATTTCCGGTATCAAATGCTATTGAGAAGCCGACGTGTCTATTTCATTGAAAAGTGGCATGTGGATGCTGGTCCCAATTCTACATAAAACGTGTTGAAACCAAATTGTGAGTAGAGGAACATGTTGAAACTGAATATGAGTCGAGTAGAGTAACGTCTCACCACAACCGTGCTGAGTTAATAGAAGAGTTGAGCTTGAGCTCTAATGTTGACAATAATATCACATTAGCTTTTGCATTTTTGAAACTTGCTTAAAAGTTTCTATTTCTTATTTTGCAAAGTTCATATAATTTGATTTAAAAGCAATTGTTCAACAACACTTTTAACACCATACGATTCCTTTTGAAAAGTTTTGAAAGGGATAATTTTTTTTTCTTTAGATTAAAAAGAATTAAAATTTCTGCAAAAGTTTTGCTAGTTGGTGGATTAAAAATTGTGTATGGTTTAGAACCAAATCTTTATTGTTGGATTAAAGTTCGAAAATTTTGGCATAGTAGGGTCAAAAATTATTTTTCAAATATCAATTTTGCCTTTAAAAAAAAACAATAGAATGCAAAAGTTTTAAGAAGGGTTCAAACAAGTTCGCATAAATTTGCACAATTTGGATTAAAGTTTAAAAAGTCTTGATTAGCTTGGGATATTGAATGAATTTGAAAAAACTTTTAAAAAGTTTGGCATAATATCTTTTCAAGTCATTAATTTTGGACTAAAACAAAAAAGAAAAAAAAGGTTTGAAAAGTTTTAATTAAATCGGGGTTGAGGCTAAAATATTTTTCTTGAGATTAAAAAGAGTTCAAACATGTTGCAAGAATTTTGTTTCTTTGGGGTTAAGATTTTTTCTTTGGTGTATAATGAATTAGTTAATTTTTCCTTGTGAAAAAGTTTAGGAAAATTTTGGAAAATGTTTTAAATTGGATTAAACCTTCTTTGTTAACCTTTAAAAGTAATCCAAAATCGCATTTTCTTTTCAATTTTTTCTTTAAATGTGTACTAGATCTTTTTTAAGACCCTATGCACATGCTTCTTGGAAATATTAAACCAATCAACCTAAATGAAAAGGTCATTTAACCACATTTGCATTGCAAGACCACACTTGGAAAGTTTCGTGATTTTCATTTAGAAAGAATTGCACTTACGAAATCTACCGGAAACTTTGCATGTCTGAAAGAAGCTCATGAACCTCTAACCCTTCCTTTAGTTAGCATATTCATCGAACTGAAAGATAGCATAGTGAGCATCTTGCATTGTGTGGTTCATTTTGCTTTCGAGTCGAAACACCATCAGATTCACTTCCACTCCTGAGACTAAGCAAACTTCCACTAAAAATTGGTGCTTAATCTAAAATTGACAAACTTTTGATTTTTATATCACCAACAAGATTAGGTTAGTGCCCTGGATTAGGTTTGGAGAGTTAACACTCCTGGGCCGCAAAACATTGAAACTAGCATTGATTAAAGAGAGTAAATCCATTATCGCAAAAAATGCTTGTCGGGAAAGCACTTTTGAAACATGCATCAAGCACGAGGTCAATTTGGATAAGTAAGGGTGGTTCCCCCTTCTTGCTTATTTAGTGGGACATGAGCTTATCGAAGGGATTCTATGTTCAGTGACAAGTCCTCGAGATGACATCACTGTTTCTAGAGTTTCTGGTAATAAGAGTTGTCCTCGACCTACAACTGTCCGCTCGACCGTCGATTGCGAAGTGGTAACTTTAGTGGCTATTCTTAGGATATCACATAGGTTGTTGTGAGTGGGACACACTTGCAATACCTGAGACAGACTTTGGAACTTTTACTCCTTGGGAGGGTGAGTGGTCAGGAACCAACACTTGTACCCCTGGCGATTAAAGTTTATTGTAACTGTTTCTCACACCTTCGCTCCTAGCAATTGTATGAGGACATGAAATACCTCAGCAACTGCTAGTTTCGGATGGCCCTACAATCCAGCTTTTCACTGAACTTCGGTTCTTTGGAAAAGTAAGTTTGCTTGCTTGAAATCTCTAGGGAATTTTTACTGTGTGGACACTTTTAATTTTTGAGTCTAGATTACCTTAGGATTGTTTGATTCAAACTATTATTTTAAACACATCCTTTTATCAACTTTTAGAAGTGGCTACTCTCCCGATCCGCTAGTCATGGTGGCAGTGAGGTGAGTCACCAGAACTTGAAGGCCCCGCTACAGTGCAGAGACAGACACAAAAACCACATTCTAATGAATTGGAAACAAGACTGATTTTCGACTCAATTAACATTACTTGAGAAGAACAACATCAAATCAACACTGAGAATTCATTGTCACATCACGAACTAAATACAGACATAGTTGATAATATTACTCTAGTTGAAATTGAAACATTGAAACATCACACACATGCTCATGAAATTCCTCCATTGATGAGTCTTTCAGAACCAGTTACACTTACAATCCATGAGTCATTGGGAAATATCAAACCTCTTTCTGAAAGTTTGCATGACATGCACAATCCAACACAAGACCCCATGGATTTATCAAACATTGGTTTTCCATATGCTTTGGCTAACTAGGGTCAACACACACAAGGATTAAATCAGAGTCCTCATGGTATACAAAACACTTGTCCAAATTCTACTTCCGGGGGAAACCCTTCACCATGGAATAATAATATTTCTAGCGGAAGCAATGAACCAGGGAACATTTATACCAATTGGGGCTATGCTCCTCAGATTAGTGGAAATGCCCCGGGGGGTTATTCTCCGAATTATCCTAGCACAAGGCCTATCGGAAATCGACTTGTCAACCCCATTCCTCCATGGAGTGGGGAGGTTTCAGGAAGTATCCAATCTTCTTGGGGCCCACCTTCGCAAGGAGGATATCAACCTTGTAACACTTATCCAAACCAAGGAAACATTCAATGGAGTGGTCTGATTCCAACTAATAACCAATCTAATTGGGGCCCTCCCCTGCAAGGAGGCAATCCACTCATGAATCCCAACCAACAATGGAGTGGTAATGTTCCAGCAAGTCATCAATCTCAATGGAACATACCCCCACAAGGGGGAAATCCGCCTCTTAATCCTATCCCTCAATGGAATGGTAATGTTCCACCAAGTCATCAATCTCAATGGAACATACCCCCGCAAGGGGTAAATCCATACATGCAACCTAGTTCACAATGGACTGGGCAATATTCAGAAAGTAACCAATATTTTTGGATTCCACCTCCGCAAGGAGGCAGTCAACCTTGGAATGATTTTCAATACCAAGTTCAACCGCCATGGTATGGTTGGGATCTAGGAAATAACCAATCTTCTTGGACCCCACCTCTGCAAGGAGGCAATCCACCCAATGGTCATGTTTTAGGAAGTTGCCAAAGTTCTTGGGGCTAGTCTCTGCAAACGGGAAACCCACCTTGGAATTCTTATCACATCCAGGGACCACATCAATGGAATGGTCAGGTTCTAGAAAGTAACCAATCTTTTTCGGACCTAACCCCCTCAAGGGGGAAATCCAACCATTGACCCCATTCCGCCATGGAGTGGTCAGGTTCTAGAAAGTAACCAACCTTTTTGGAACCAACCTGCAAGACTTGCATTTGATCCAGCTAGGTTGCCACATGAACCTCATTCTAATGGCATGATGGATTCCTTCAGCTGTCTTGAACAGATTACCCCACATTCAGGACAAGTTTCTATTCATAATTTGCAACCCACAGCTGGCCAGCCAATACAGGAACCTTCTAATCCCTCCAACACTTAGGACATCCCCACAGTCTCATCGATAGACCTTGAGGAAAGAAGAACAAGAGAAAGTAAGATGCTAACTCTGGGAAGAATGATGCACCAACGGTGCTTCAATGCCGTGGGAAACAACAACCCACTATTTTGACACCGATACCACCGCCAGGGGGCAACTAGCCAACCCCCCCGCAAGGGGACAATGATCCTAATGCCAATGTCTTCATGTGTGATCCTGAGATGAACATTAAAACAAGACTTGATTCTTATGATGTCTCTCCTAGTACACCAGATCAGCTGAAATCACAACCAGATGGTTATCTCTACATTGAGAAACCAACCATAGATTTAGTACCACACCCCCCCAAAGGTGTTCTACGTAGAACAATGCATAATCCCAATACATGAGCTGCTCAGAACAGTAATGTTCTTGAGGACCTAGCTCAAGTACCATGTGCCATGTCTGCCTTGGAGGTATTGCAATGTCATTCTGCGCCAAGAAAGGAACTATTGTCTACTATTGGTGTTTTTGATCCATCCGATGAGACTTCGATCACATCAAACATAAACCATTCAATATGTAGGATCCTTCTCGTAGTTGCTTTTCAGATTAAAGTAACGACTCATGGTAAGAACATATATCTAACCATAGTAGATGAAGGGACCTCAGCTTGTGTAATGTCATTTCCATGTTGGCAAGCATTTGGATCACCCCTATCTGTCGTAGAAGTTTCAAACCAAACTACTCAAATAGCTTCGGCAGATTCAGATCAAAATCTTCCCTTGATGGAAGAATATGACTCAGTTACCTGGCCCATTTGGGCTGTGAGATCTCCCAGCTCACATGACTTCTTGGATTACATTTTATCATCAAATGAAGATGTCCCTGAAGTTGTAAACATTTGGTTGTACCCACCTAAGATCATCTTTTGTGGGGCCACTGGGAGCATACTTGATATAAATCTACCCAAGTATAGGAGTATGATCTGCATGTTCCTCGATCTTATCTAGTATATTTGGAAACTTGCATATAGGTTAGGCCATCCCTTTGCGAAGATGCATTTGAACCTTTTGCAACCCAAACTTACCATAGGGTCGAACCTGTTGGAAATTGGTGGGTCAACCCTTCATATCTATATTTTCCACCATTCCGATAGAAGAGCCTACCTAACATGGGACACCCTAGTCAGCACCCCATTGCCATTTTGGTTCCCATGCTGCGTTATTCTCATAGGCCCGGGAGCCCTATTAGTCCCATCATGACTTGGATTTTGAGACCACATATTTCTCTTTCATACATTTCTGACCATATCCTAATGGGCTCCCAATTTTTTGTCATTTTACATACGCTTGCGTTAAAATATCCACTTGAACATCCATGCAAACTGCTTTGTTGCTTATTTCTTATGTTGCTTATTTTCCTGTATAGTCACTTTCTATTACAAGATGCCTATAAACCATTTCTTATGTATATTTAACCCGTACCCATGGAGAAAACATATGTAAGAGTGTACATAACTAGCTCATCCCTTGTTTGCAATACAGATCTTTGCCTTGGCCTGAACCATGCCCTTGACATTTAGGTCCATGCCCTTGAGACACTCATTTTCTCTAATGTATCATAGCATGCTTTATTCTAATTTTTCAAGCTAATAAATGAAAAAGGTTAAAAAAAATTGAAAACACAAAAATCCAAAAAGGGAGAGACTTGAATCACTTCATGTTATAAACTTCGAAGAAAACAACAATAGTTAGTCCTTGTCGCCCTTGAACATGGCACATGATATTGTATCCGCGATCAGTACACCATCTACATTTGCCTTAGGAAACTGTACCAAAATTTTGAACAGATCTCCACCGATGGGTTATCCTTCCCGTCACCAATGGAGCTTTCGTTAATGCATCTGGCATTAGCGGATTTCATTAAGGTCGGTTACTCAAAGTCCTATGTTTCCAAGTGTCCATTCTGCGCTGTGTTATGTGTTCAAGGGAATTCCAAACTGAGTCGGCCATTCCTCAAATATTCCTGACCAATCATGTCGGCCTTCCTTGTGTCAGTATACAGTGTTGGATCTTGTAGTTATACCAAATTATATCAGACTATTGATCTTTATTTCGTATCGGTTGATGTGGGATGCATCAATTCCCTCCTTCCGATGGATCTATTCCTATCGACATCAAATCATCATCTAGGACATGGATCTAGAAACCCGAGAGTACCTTGGATCTTGTAGTCATTAGTGGCAGGTTTCCTCGCAAATGACAGTGGGTATACATCAATGACCCCTGATTGTTTGATTCTACAACTGTTCAACTTCAGAACATTTATTCATACTTTTTAGTCTGTACTCAGCACCTTAGAGTCTATCATCATTATCGGTGGGTCTCTTCGCATATGTTAACGGTATACATCAATGACCGGTAATCAGATGGTGTTTTATTATGCTCGACATCATCAATTTGTATTGAAGACCTTGGGAAAAATAGTTGTATCACTCATTGATGCATTGCCTGAGCTGCGCAAGATTAGACTGCCATGTCAGAAGTTCAATAAAGACTTTGTTCTCGCACTCATCAAAGTGCATGTATACATTTTCAAAAAAAATTGGTTTTGACATGGATCCACTGTTTATTGTTCGTGGCCATGCGTGTTTATTGTTGAGCATGGGTATGCCCGCCTCAGGAAGATATTATATATTTGAGAAATTGCTATGTCTTGCAGGTGTGATCCTCAATACCATGCCCGTAAGTTTTCCTTCCCTTATCCTTGCTTTGAATGATAAAGAGTATCAGTATAAAGAGTATCCGTATACTGAATATAAATTTCAGTAATGTATTTCGGCCCTTATCTTTGCTTCGGACCTCACACATTAGGGGGCATCTGTTAACAATCAAATTGGCACCCTTAACTAAGTGAAGGAGCAACATATGTTTACCATGCACCCGCGACAGGAAGTCATGACACAAATTCAATCAGAGATGAATCCTCTCTGAGAAAGGCATTAAAATGAATTAATGGTGTTTAAATCATCCTAAGTGGAGCAAAAGCCTAAAAACTATTCAAAAGTGGGTTTTCACTTGAAAATAATCAAAATGAGGAAAATGACTAATCCCACATTTAGAAGATAAATCTAAGGCCCATTTCCCAATGCTATATAAGAAAGGCATGGGAGGCATGGTAAAAGGAGACAAAAAGAGCAAAGGCATGCAGAGGAGATTTTGAAGGAAGGAGAAGAGCTCCAAGTCTTCAAAAGCAAGGATGAACGAAGGATAATTTATGGCAAGGGAAGAGGATTCACACCAGGATTCCTGGTAATCATGTATCTTCTCCATTGTTTTAGCATGAATTGATTCAAGTTTCTGCCATTATGATGTTTAAATGTTGCTTGTATGGTGTGATTTAAACTTTTAAATGGTTGTAGATCTTAAATTTGCTTGTCTTAAATGGATGAATGAATCTAGATTTAAAATAACTTGTGATAATCTGTTCATCTCTGACGTAGAGACTCACCACCTCTTAGCAAGATAGTTAAACTAGTGTAGACACAACCCTGCACTATATGTTGTTATCACTTTTCCATTGGAATATAGTTGGAATGATGGTAGACTTGTGACTATATGTCCTGGATTGGAAGTGATGTGGAATCCACTTGCCATTGGATTGTGGTTGGACTGATAATAGTTGGGTTTTATGGTTGAGTGAACTCTTTCTTGTGGAATCATGTATCTGGATCGAGGGTGACCTATGCAAAGAAATATTTGGCTTGTACAGTGTCCACGACTGGGTGGATCATGGCACAGTCGATTTCAGTTGCGGGAAGTTGCAAGATAAGTGGTTGTATTTTATTTATACGGGTTATTTGTTTCTTATATGATATATATATATGTATGCATTTGAAATATTTGATGGAACGTGTGAATCAAATGTGAAAAATTCCTTTTCTATGATTCCAATTGTTTTTCCATTACTAGTTCTTTTGGAAAAAATTGTGAAAGCTCGTTTTGGGACTTTGCAAGAGAAATGATTGTTAAAATGTCTATGAGAATCCTATCCTAAATGCCTGTTTTTAATGTCTTTTATAATATTTTTAGAATGTGTTATTAAATTTTGGAAGAGTTTTAGAAAGGTCCATGTAATCCATTTGTAATGAATCCAGTTGTTTTTCAATTACTAGTTTTCCAGAGAAATAGTTTTAGTTAGATTCGAGGGTTTGCAAGAGAAGTGTTTGTTAAAATGTCTATATGATTGATTTGATTCATATATGATATGTGAATCTAATATGTTTGACTAAATTTGTGAAATATATTCCAATATAGTCTATAAAATTTGTTACCATGATCCTAGTCTATTTCTTGAACTGCTATTCGTTTTGGAGAGGTTTCCATAGCTAGATTTGTGATTTGAAATGTGGACTGTATATGAGTATGAATATACAAAAATATGAATGTATATGACCTCGAGTATCCTGATCCTATCCTCCTATCATCAATTCCTTCTTGTTGAATTGATTTTGAAAACTAGAATTGGAAACTAGCTTCGAAACGGTGAAATTGGTAACTAGTTTTTGGATTCGAATCTCTGTTTTTGGTAAAAGATGAATGCGCAACCATATGATATATTTTTGGTACTTTATTTTTGATGTAGAATGTTATTTTCCAAATATTTACCTTCACCTCTATGTGCCTCTGAACTCAGTACGATTGTTTTGATTGAATTCCTAGCAGTGTTTATTAACTAGTTGTACTGATTAAACTTGAAAGATTCTTTGTTTATGTACTCAGATCAAAGCTGAAAATGTAATTTTATTTTGATGTATATGTACAATTATTTATGCACATAAGGTCCGTAGGTTCACTTTTTTGATAGTTGGTATGGTTGTGCGTCGAAAATGCACAAGACTAGTTGTTTGCACAGTGAAACTAGTTGACTAGTCTAGGCATCCCATTTTCGTGTATATTATGTTTAATTATTTAAAAATGGTTATTTGGACATATTTACACGGATATAGGTGTTAAATATCCATTTATATTGATAAATTGTGTTAATTATTTGAACAATTATTTTATGCAAAGTGTCGTCATTTGTAAGCTAAGTGTTGTAATTAGTGCATTAATTACCTTAATTAACTAGTTAATGACATATTATTAGAAATGATCTTTTTGGGTGCAAGTAACCCGTGTTATGGCTTGGGATGGATGTATAATTATTTTAGGCAATGTTGGATAAGATTTACCAGCCTTGTTTCAGTTTCTTTCTCATATGAAAATTTTATTTTAATTAATTTGCAATTATCGATATTTTGTCGTAATTAATTTGTGAAAATTGAAATTAAGTATTTAATTATATTTATCCGTTGTGCTTAAAATTTGTAATTAGCCCCTTGGAGCTAATGATATGTCCCTAATTCCATTTGATATCCCTAGGGTACATTACAAGGTACAAGCTAGATAAAATATTATGCCTCTCATTCAATGCAGTAATGTGATGTCTCTCTCATGCATATCAATATTTGCTCGCTTGGAATCCACCCATATAATCACATAGCCAAATTGAATAAAAAGTATTTAAAGTTTGGGTTAAAATGATACATCTAAAATTAATTCAAACACAAAATAGGCATATCAAAGACCTACTGGTAAAACCAACCTTATAGCAGCTAAACAAAAAGTGCTTGTTTGCAATGAATGTGTTGGACAACTGAAGTTGTTTCTTAGAATATTAAAAAACAATGAACAATTTTGATGCAAAATGGACCTATATGTTTAAAAACGGTCCATGACTGCAACAAAATGCATGATACATGATAAACATTGTAAAATCACATGCACATGACAATCTAGATGAGTTGCACAAACCTTCCTTGCATCCAAATATTGGATATTGCCTCCTTCATAGATTTAACTTTTCATTTATTTTGTAGAAGAGATGTTGCATGGGAGATCATTTGTTCCATCCAATAAACCAACTAGAATAGTGTACATTTTAAGAAAAATTCTATTATATTCTATAACCACGGGTATGGAGATAAATTGATCTTAGAGAACACTTACTTTATCTAATTTGTAGCTAATAAGTTATCCATAATCATTCTCTCTCTCACTAGGGACGGATTGAAAATTGTATGAATTGATCTTAGAGAACACTTACTTTATCTAATTTGTAGCTAATAAGTTATCCATAATCATTCTCTCTCTCACTAGGGATGGATTGAAAATTGTAATTCAATAAAATGCAATTTCGAGAACATGTTGCTTACAAGTTCTTGAAGCTTGGATCGATAGAAGTCAAGATTTTCCTTTGAGCCCATAATATCCTTCTCCAACTCTTTTACCTTAAACACAGAGAAAAAAGAGGAACAAAAAAATTGTTTCTAATTGTCATCCATTTTAAATGATTGACAACAAGGACCAATAGTCCACACTCTATGAGAATTCATGTAGAACTTTAATCAACAATACTTTTAATAAAGAGAAAAGAATTTTTCTCTATAGATCCATGAGCTTTATTTTTTCAATCTTGAGACTGTATTAATGAGGTATAAATAAAAAAGCATTTTTGGTCCATGTTTCAGACAAGATACACATGCACAAGACAACAATCAGTGGGATAAATGGATTTGGATAAGCAATGTAAAATTCAGTCAAACTAAAAATAGAATCTTCACATTACATTCTCACATAAATGGATGCAACAAGTAGTTTATATCCAATCATAAGTAGATGCAACCAATTTATTCATGATATACTTGAAATTTCAAGCTGTGGTAATATTAAGGCCAGAAACAAAACAAAAAATCAGTGTATCTTGAAAATCCAAAGACTATTTGGAGTATGCATGTAGATTCATAAAGACCAATTTGATTGATCAGAGTCTTTTGTATCACTAATTCAATTGTAGTCACTAGTCTTTCAGGTTGAGAAAAATTATAGGTTGAAAAATCAATTAATTTTTATTCGAAAATAGTTGTTTACATCTAGCCTGTGTGACACAAATGCTTTGATCATCTTAATCATTTTTAAACATTTGTAACAAAAATGTTTTGATCATCTAAATCTTGTTAAAGCTACAACATCATGAGTCATTCTCCAGGTTTCCTTATAGGAGCCCGAGTTGGACTCAGGAAACTTGGAGAAGAATATTGATTTGGACTCAAGAATGGTTAAGCTTCATGTGTTGAGGCAATTGCTTTGTTTGTCAAAGTGATGATGTTGTAGAGTCTTGATAGGCAAGGCTAAGGTATTGAGTGTCAAGACAGATCCTCATGTGTTGAAGTGGTGCCTCATGTGTTGAGGTGATGCTTCGCATGTCGAAGCATGTATGGTGTGTAATGTACTACTAACCATGGTTGAGCTATTAAGTCTCCCCTAGGAACTTTCCACCCCTAGAGTGAATTAATTCAACATATAACCACTTGGAATGATACCAGGACAATATGATCACCTCATTGGTAAAATATACTTAGTAGATTTGATATGATAATTAAGCTAACACATGTGGACCATGCAGATAAGACAAGAGATAAAGATAAGATGTGATAAGATATGAGAGAATTCGAATTGCACATAAAAGAATTAATTAAGAGAGAATTCGAATTGTTAAACTTCAGTGAAGACTTTAGTAAATCAAAGGATAATTCGAATTGGTCACTACAGTGATGTTAACCATAAATAATCAGTTAAGAGAGTTAACTAAGTGATAACAAAGAAGATATAGTTAACTAAGTGTTATTGTATAACAACAATTATGTTAAACTAAAAGATGACACTTGTGTTAAACTAAAAGACAACACTTGAGTTGCAACACTTGCATGATGACACTTAAGTTAGCCACCTAACTAAGTGGGAAATATTTCAGTTAAGGGGCGAGTTCATCCGAAGACTCAATTCAATAAGTTAATGCACTGCATGAGAAGAAGGATGCTCTTCTTCATGCAATATTGATACATCCAAATGAAGGGTGATTTCATCATGAAGTCATAAGATAAAAATAGAAGCTGATGCATGTGAAGAATGTATAAATATGTTATACAAGATTAATGAATTCAATGTGAAGGGAATTCTCTTCTCCCTTGAAGGAACGCCACTTCTCTTTCTGTGGGATATTATTCCAAGTCTCTGTTGTTTATATTTATCTTGCTTTGTAATTGCACCGAGGGTGCTTGCTGTAAAAGACATTCTCTACTATCTATCAATATACTAAGGAAGGTTTTTCTAGGGTTTTTTCGCTCAAGTCATAGAGGGTTTCCCTATGGTAAATTCATGTGTCGAATGTGATTGCTTATGTGTATCATTGTTATTTGATTCCAATTACTATTGCATTTCTGAATTAAATATAAAAAATTTACTTGGTATTAGAGCACAGGGCGTGAAAGAGCTGAGTTTAGCAATCAAGCTTGAGCCTATGTAGATCCTGAGTGTGCACAGTACTTGAAGAATTATGGCTTCAATATCAGTAAGACTAGAAGACCATCTTGAAGGAACTTCGAACTTTAATACTTGGAAGGCCAGGATCCTAAATATCTTGGAAGAGCATGATTTGGATGGATATGTATCCAGTATTATTGAAGAGCCTGCTTATAATGCAGGGTGCATTACCTTCAAGAAGAATCAAGCCAAATCAAACAGAATCATTTATGATTCCATGAAATACAACTTGATGCCCATGATCTCCATTGAACACCGTAAAGGAATGCTTCGACACTTTGACAAATATTTATGAGAATAAAGCACCCAGTCAAAAGAGAGCATTGAAGAACAAGCTTCGAAATATGAGGATGGAAAAGGACAAAGCTGTGGGTTCCTTCTTCACAAAGATATCTCATGTAAGAGATCAACTCATGAGCATTGGTATGAAATTTGAGGATGATGATCTCATTCGGACCACTGTCGATGGTATTCCATCTTCAAGGGAGACATTCTTGGCTGCAGTAAATGGTCGAGAAGTGCAAACTATCTTTGAGAGACCGTGGCATGATTTCCTACAAGAAGAAGGGAGAATCCATAGAAAGTATATTGCCTCCAAAGAAGAGAATCTTGCTCTTGTGGCACAGATGAAAAGAGGTAATGAATCTCACAAAGAAATTATTTGATCAAAAGGAGAATGATTTCAATAACTTTGATAAGTCTAAAGTTAAATGTTTCAATTGAAATAATAAGGGCCATTATGCAAGAGAATTCCATGAAAAGCAAAGAGGAATTTCAAGGGTAATTTTCATGCTTCTACTATTATAGAAGATGAACCTACAAGAAAGAATTCATCTGATGATCAATAGACGAGGAAGGAGTACTATCTTTGTTGGCCCGGTTTTGCAACCAGGCTTAGTGCTATGGGCACCTGCTAACTAGTAGCAGCAGTTTCAATAGAATTAAAACAAGAAACTAATCTAAACAAAAATAATCATGGATCTATGCAAGAATATAAGCAAATAATGTAAACATTTAAAAAAAAAGAACAAGAAAATATTAAAGAATGAATTTGTATTGAAAAATGGGGGGCAAGCAAGTGCTTGCGATAATACCTTCAATGGTGAAGGTTGATGTTGAGCAACTCCCAAGATGAGTAGCTCCAAGCTCCAAGAGGTCTCCTTCTCCAAGGTTGCTTACAATGGCCAAAATGCTCAAGGAAGATTTCGGCAGCATGAGGATGAGATAATGGATGGATGTGAAATGAGGAGCCCCTACCACCTTTTTATAGGTTTTGGTGGTGGGGAATACCATTTGTGTTTTTGTGGAAACCAAATGGTATTGACCAACATGGTTTAGGTACTTTTCCCTCCTTTTTCCTTTTTTGAATAAAATTAATATTTTTATTCCCTTTTTAATATTTTTGGGAATTTGGACCCTTTTTGAGGGTTTTTTATGCTTTTTTAGGAAAAATAATATTTTTTAATGGAAAAAGGGGTGTACTCAGGTCTTTTGGTGACCTTTTGTTGGTTTCAGAGGCTCAGATGGTGAAAAAGTGGACAAATGGGTCATGTGAATAGGGAAATGAGCTAGTGAGCACTTTTAGGGTGTTAACAATCTTGTCTCATCCCTTCCTAGATCCATTACCCCTAGTGCTGAGACATGTATAGTGGACAGTGGCGCATCGAAGCACATGATTGGATATAGGAGCACTATCACAGTTCTAAAGGAAAATAAGTTTTCCTGTAAGGTGGAGCTTGGAGATAATACCAACTATTCAATTCCAAGGCATTGGATCCACTTCTTTTCAATTGGATTCAGGAGATGTATTGCATGTGGATGAAATTTTATTTGTCCCAAAATTGAAGAAGAACCTCCAGTCTGTTTCAGTTCTATAAGATAAAGGATTCAAAGTTATCCTTATGGACAACAAAGCGCTCCTATGGCCTAAGCATGAAGACTTGAACTTTGCATCAGTGATTCGAGTTAGAGAGGGAGGTATCTACAAAGCTCCTAGAAAACTCATTCAATCCATGATCCATGACACAATCATTCCTTGTAATCTATAGCATAGAAGTCTTGTTCATCTCCATTTCAAAGCGCTACCCAGATTCCAAAAGATGGTGAAATGTATGCCCATGTTTAAATCTGATTTTGATGGTGTTTGTAGAGGTTGCGTTCTTGGAAAGAATATTAAGAATATTTTTCCAAGTAGTACCAAAATATCCAAGGGGATCCTTGACTTGATTCATCCTGATATATGTGGTCCTATTTTTGCACCCTCCTTGAGTGGTTATTTGCATTATGTTATTTTCATAGATGAATTCTCTCGCAAGCCATTAGTTTATTTTCTGAAAGCAAAGAGTGAAACTTTCAACAAGTTTCAAGAGTTTAAAGTATTGGTTGAGAATCAAACTGGGAAGCACATTCATGCTTTGAGTTCTAATAATGGAGGAGAGTTTGATTCCCAATACTTCAATGTCTTTTGTCGAGATGCAAGAATAAAAAGACAGCTAACTGTACCCTACAACCCCTGGAAAACAAAATGGGGTTGCTGAAAGAAAGAATAGAACAATATGTGAGGTTGAAAAATCCATTATGTGTGATAAGTATATTACCACATCCTTATGGGAAGAAGCCTCTAACACTTCCATTTAAATTCAAAACATAATCCCTCCTTCTATATTGGGAGAAAAGACTCCTGAAGAGGTTTTCATTTGTGAAAAATGAGATATTGGACACTTCAATATTTTCAGTTGGCATGTTTACATTCACATACCAAAATAGAACAGAACAAATATGGATCCATCTGGAAAGAAAGGAACATTTTTTGGATATAGTGAATCCTCCAAATCCTATAGAATCTATGTTCTAGGTCAAAGAAACATTGAAGTCAGTAGAGATGTAACATTTCATGAAGAGGCTGCCTTCAAGCGCTCCAAAGAACTTCAATGTGATTCAGATATGGAGGAGCATGATACTCCTACGATGGAGGATCCACTTTATGATTCTCTTCTTTTATATGGTGAGAGGGAGAATCCATATGAGTCTGTAGATCTGCTTGATCCTAAAGAGCCAAAAGATCTCTTAATGAGGCTCCTGCTAAGAGGAGATCTACATGGTGTCGAGACATTTTTCAAGAGGCAGAAAAAAATGGAGCACCTCCAGGCTCATCCACAGAGAGAAAGAGACCTAAAATATTTTTAGGATATGTAGCATAGGTGAGTCACATCAGTGATTCAGAACCCTCTACCTATTAGGAAGCGTCAAAGAAACAAGTATGGAAATATGACATGGTAGAAGAATACAAATATATCATGACGAATGATGTGTGGGAAGTGGTTCCTAAACCTGATGGGAGATCAATAGTAACTTCCAAGTGGAATTTTAAAATAAAGCATGTAGTTGATGAAAGTATTGAAAAGTATAAAGCAATATTTATGGCTTGTGGTTTCTCGGAGAAATAAGGGATAGACTATGATGAAACATTCTCTCCTGTGGCTAGGTACACTACTATCTGAACCATAATTTACCTTGATTCATTTTTGGTTTGAAACTTCACCAGATGGATGTGAATACTGCTGTGTATGGGCTTAAGTAGGCCCCAAGGGATTGGTATTCAAGGATTGATATCTATATTCTGAGCTTGGGTTTCTCCAAAAGCGAAGCTGACCCCAACATGTACTTCAAGGTTGTGAAGAACCAACCATTGATTTTGGTTCTCTATGTTGATGACTTGTTCCTTAATAGAAAAGAGAAACATATAGCTCGATGCAAGAGGGAGCTCACTTTTGAGTTCGAAATGAAAGACTTAGGTCTTATGCACTATTTTCTTGGTTTATAAGTTTGACAAAGGAAAGATAAGATCTTTATTTCTCAAGGAAAGTACACAATTAATGTATTGTGGAGATTTGGTATGATGGAATGTAAGTCCATGTCTACTCTAATGGTGTCTAATCTAAAGAATCTACATGAGTCAGCTTCCAGATCAGATATAGTGGATTCTACCATGTATAGACAACTCATTGGTTCCTTGATGTATTTGATACATAGTAGACCAAACATATGTTATGTAGTGAGTATCTTGATTCAGTTCATGTCAGAGCCAAGACATGGACATTGGGTTGTTTCTAAGCATGTGCTTAGATACATTTAAGGTACTATTGCTTATGGACTCATATATGCTTCCAGTGGTGGAGTGATGTTACTTGGATATGCCGACTTCGACTGGGGTGTTATTATTGTGGACCGAAAGAGTGCATTTGGATTTTGTTTTAGCTTGGGATCAACTATGATCTCTTGTTCTAGTAGGAAGCAGGGCTCCGTAGCCTATATTACTACAGAAGCAGGGTATATTGTAGCTAGTACCACTTGTTGTGAAGCTGTGTGGATTAGGAAGCTACTTGTTGGGCTATTTTGTGCGAATCTTTAAACTACATTCATTCTGTCTGACAATCATAGCTACATTAATCTCTCATTAAACCCCGTGTTTCATCAAAGATCGAAACACATTGAGATGAAGTATTTCACTACATCATATATATGGTCCAAAGAGGTGCCGTAAGACTTTAGTACATTGCTACTGGTGAGAAAATTACAGATATGTTAACTAAGTCTCTGTATGTGACGAAGCATAGGTACCTTCGAGACAAGCTTGGCATGGAAGATAATGCCTCCCTTGTTGAGAGGGAGTGTTAAAGTTACACCATCATGAGTCATTCTCCAAGTCAATATTGTGTGTCAAGATTGAGCCTCGTGTGTGGAGGTATTTCCTTATAGGAGCCTGAGTTGGACTTAGGAAACTTGGAGAAGAATCTTGAGTTGGACTCAAGAATGGTTAAGCTTCATGTGTTGAGGGAAGTGCTTTGTATGTCAAAGTGATGATGTTGTACAATATTGCTAGTCAAGGCTAATGTCTTATGTGTCAATACATATCCTCATGTGTTGAGGTGGTGCCTCATGTGTTGAGGTGATGCTTTGCATGTCGAAGCATGTATGGTGTGTGATGTACTACTAACCATGGTTGAGCTATTAAGTCTCCCCTAGGGACTGGACACCCCTAGAGTGAATTACTTTAGCATAAAACCACTTGGAACGATAGTACGACAATATGACCACATCATTGGTAAAATATCCTTAGTATATTTGATATGATAAATAAGCTGGAACGTGTGGACCATGCAAATAAGACAAGAGATAAAGATAAGATGTGATAAGATATGAGATAATTTGAATTGCACATAAAAGAATTAATTAAGAGAGAATTCAAATTGTTAAAATTTAGTGAAGACTTCAATAAATCAAAGGAGAACTCTAATTGATCACTACAATGATGTTAACAAGAAAAAATCAGTTAAAGATAGTTAACTAAGTTATACCAAAGAAGTTCTAGTTAACTAAGTGTTATTGCATGATGTCACTTATGTTAAATTAAAAGACAACACTTGAGTTGCGACACTTGCATGATGACACTTAAGTTAGCCACCTAACTAAGTGGGAAAGATTTCAGTTAAGGGGCAAGTTCATCCTAAGACTTAGTTCAGTGATTTAATGCATTGCATGAGAATTAGGGCACCATTCTTCATGCAATATTTATACATCAAGATGGAGGGAAAGTACATCATGAAGTATGAAGATAAAAATAGAAGCCGATGAATTTGAAGAATATATAAATATGTTATACAATATTGATGAATTCAATGTGAAGTGAATTCTCTTCTCCATTGAAGGCAAGATGCTTCTCTTGGTGTAGCATATTATTCTGAGTCTCTCTTCTTTATCCTTCTCTTGCTCTGTAATTGCACCAGGGGTGCTCGATGTAAAATACATTCTCTGCTATCTATCAATATACTAAGGAAGGTTTTGTTGTGGTTTTCTCCTTCAAGTCATAGATGGTTTCCCCAGGGTAAAGTCACGTGTCGAATGTTATTTCTTATGTGTTTCATTGTTATTTGATTTCAAGTAATATTGCATTTATGAATTAAATATTAAAAATTAACATGGTAACAGAGATCAGGGCATGAAAGAGATAAGTTCAACAATCAAGATTGAGCCTACGTAGATCCTGAGTGTGCACAGTACTTGATGAATTATGGCTTCAATCTTAGTAATACTAGAAGATCGTCTTGAAGGAAATTCAAACTTCAATACTTGGAAGGACAGGATCCTGAATATTCTGGAAGAGCATGATTTGGATGAATATGTATCCAGTGTTATTGAAGATTCTAATTCTAATTCAAGGTGAATTACCTTCAATACGAGTCAATCCAAAGTAAAGAGAATCATTTATGATTATGTGAAAGACAACTTGATGCCTGTGATCACTCCATTGAATACCACAAAGGAATTATTCGACACTTTGACAAATATTTATGAGAAGAAGGCGCCCAGTCAAAAGAGAGCATTGAAGAAAAATATTCGAAATATGAAGATGGAAAAGGACGAAGCTATGGCTTCCTTGTTCATAAATATCTCTCAAGTAAGAGTTTGATCAACTCATGAGAATTGGTGTGATGTTCAATGATGATGATCTCATTCATACCACTGTCAATGGTCTTCCATATTCATGGGATACATTCTTGGCTGCAGTAAATGGTGGTTAGTACAACCTTACTTTGAGAGAACGTGGCATGATTTCCTACAAGAAGAAGGGCGAATCCAGAGAAAGTATAATTCCTCCAAAGAAGAGAACCTCGCTCTTGCAGAACATATGAAAATAGGTAATAAATATCACAAGAAATTATCTCATCAAAAGGAGAAATATTTCAAGAACTTTTATAATTATAAAGTTAAATGTTTCAATTGCAATAAGAAGGGCCATTACACAAGAGAATGTCGTGCAAAGCAAAGAGGAAATTTCAAGGGTAGGTTTCATGCTTCTACTTCTATCCAATGATAAGTAGATGCAACCATTTTTTGCATGATATGCTTGAAAGTTGAAGCTGTGGTAAAATCATGCCCAGAAACAAAACAAAAAATCAGAGTATCTTGAAAATCCAAAGACTATTTGGAATATGAATGTAGATTAATAAGGACCAATCTGATTGATTAGAGTATTTTGTATCACTAATTCAACTATAGTCACCGTTCTTTCAGTTTGAGTGAAATTATAGGTTGAATAAATTAATTAATTTTGATTCCAAAATAGTTGTTTACATCTAGCATGTGTGACACAAATGATTTGATATTCTCAATCATTTTTAAACCTATGTAACAAAAATGATTTGATCATATTAATCTATTCCTAACCTAAGAAGGTGTTTTCTGACTCTTGCCAATGTCCTTGCAATCAATCAACAAATACCTCATCCTACACTCATATATTTTCTTCCATTTTTTCAACATAATGCATATAGTTCCATTTTGGAGTACCCAATCTGGGGGTTACTGAAGATATTTTTTCCAACTTGGGATTGAGGAGATTCCATATTTCCAAAAAGAATTAAACAATATAAAAAGTGGTAACCTGGGGTAGCTTGTAAATGAGCACAATAAAATCAGAGAAAAAACACTTTTCTCGAGCAATAATAATGCAATGTGTAGAGAAGGGGAAAGAACCCCACACAAATGGATCTATCCCACTATGCAAATATGCTAGGATAACACACATGAAAAGGAATAATGTCTGCAAACAACAAGAAAACAACACATATTGATTGAAAAAAGGTGCCAATAGATGTCGCCCCCATGAAAATGAATCTGGATCCGATGAGAATTTTCCAACATATACCATACTCACAAAATGAAAGGGGCTCCAATGAGAATTTTCCAGCATATGTCACACTCATAAAATGAAAGGGAATCCAATGAAAATATGCCAGCAGATGCCACACCCACAAATGCATACTCGACAAAAATAAAAACACACCCATACAAACACTATTCTAGATGGGAAAGATTTCCCTTCAACAAGATATTACACAACCGACAATTTAAAACTAAACATCTAGAGAACAAAATATTTGGAAGGGTAGTTTCTTTACATGGCATTTTTGAAGAAGGGTTGCATAGAAAATACTTGTCTTCCTGGACTTTAACAATGACATCTTTGTAGAGGGTGACATTAAAAGTCCGTACCTCCCACCCATGTGTATTGAAATAAGGATTCCTTCCGATGTAATGAGATCACTAGTACACTAGTTGTCATAGAAATATACCATTCTCAGATTACCAAATCTAAAAACCCTATTGTAAATAAGTGGAGAATTCCAATCATAAAGTGTTCATTTACAACCATGAAAGAAGTGCCTAAGAAGCCTATTGTCAATAAGTGGAGAATTAATATTGTAAAAGAAAATTGAACAACTAAGAGCCTCTACTATACAAGAATCCATCCATTAGTGTTTCAATTGTGAGGATCCCCGTGATGACCAATCTTTTCCTTTGAAGCATGTTGAAGACTCACGAGGAGGCAATGGAATCAATTTTGTTGAGGATTGTAACCAAGAAGAAGATAAATTTCAACCTAGGGTTTACAATGTTTCACATGATGATTTAGAACAAATCAAGCAGAATAACATCCAAAATTATCAGAATTCTTTGGATGAAGAGGCTAGCAGAAATCGGGAGAAGGAAAATTAAGTAGGGTTTGCTTGTTTTTCTTTTATTTCTAGGTTTTCTTTTGTACTCTTAGGAGATGATGCACTACAAACCCGTCACCCATTTTGGAAATTTGTATTTTCCTATCCCATTGACATAATTTATTCATCGATGGACATTAATATATATTTTTTTCATTTCTATGGATGCTCCCACTATGGAACCAATTTTCATCCCTTGAATCACCACAGTCAATGATGGAGGTTTATACACACGCACGTACTCAATTTTTCTCACAAGCCCTAAGTTTCATGGAACATAGCTTTGGTAAAATTATTCTAATGATCATTAGTTCAAACAACCTATTGGAGGGAATCCATTCTCTTAGGAGGAGGGTTAAATCACAAGAACGGGAAATTGAGATATTGAAAGCGCATGTGGCGGTGTTGTACAAACATGAAGAAGAAAATAGTAAGGAGAAAAAGGAGACACACAACTACATCATAATTGAGTGAATTCTAGTATGCCTCTAATTTGATTTTTGTGAAGGATTGTACTAGGCACTTTGGGAGATGTAGCAACATCAAACCTGTAGATATTTCCCCACTATTGTATGTCTAGGATAGCCTTATTGATGAAATGGATAGTTAAGTATATAAGAAGCATTTTTTTTATTATAAATTCTCAGATTCTAAAGAAGGTTGACTTATATGCTCTTTGTTGTTTGCAGTGATGATAGTTGGAGCACTCCGTATTATGATATTAGTGTTGTACATAGGGACTTGGTTTACATGAATATTAATACTTGAAGGTCCTCTCTTTTTTGTAACAATTTTTGTATCTTAATAGAAATAAAGACTTTTTAATGATTATAAATAAATAAAAAGCAACCTTTTGCATGAAATCAACCATTTAGATCGAAATCTAAACACACACATGTGAAATATAAAACTATATATACATCTATTTTTACGTATGCAAATCTCATGCTAACTCTTTCCATTTTTTTTTTAAATTTCCCTATTTTTTTTGGCAATTTTTTGCTTCTCAAATTAAAATTAAAATTTGAACTTGACTATTGAGATTGCAGTCGAGGACCACCAACAAATTCAAAGAAACCAAACTAATCCATGGCCACATGTTTCAAACAATTCTTGCATGTAGTGCTCATTTCCAAAAAGCGACAGAAAGGAATCTAAATTGTTAAGAGTTACTGTTTATTAACTTTGGTGGCATGTCACCCAACTTGTTGTCAAGCAGATCATACTGAACAAGGGAAATGCAAAACATATAAAATAATTTTGACAATAGTTTCATGACATGGCCAAGCCATGACTATGCGGTTGTGTGAGACATATAGACCATACTGATATCTTGTCATTACATCAAACCATACATGGTCAGTCCCATTGAATTAGATCATATTTCAAACACTTTTACAGATAAACATAATAGAGGGAAATAGTGAGTGAGTGACTGAATTGTCATGTAAATCAAGTTGAATCCATGATTCTTACTTTGCCTCCTACCAACAAAACCAAATCTACCAATATCCTTATGAAAAACTCTAGGTTGTCTTTCAACCATAGGTACTTTGCAAGGGTCCACAAAATTCATATGTCTACAACTGACTACTTAGTTGTGCCTCATTATTATAGCCAATATGAACATAAAAAATCACATGTGATGATGAATTAAATGTCCCATGGAAAGCAGTTTTGGATATTTGCAAACCTTTCAACAAAATATTGCATGCACCTAAGGATAAAGCAAGATATACTTGTGGATAGAAATATGGGGGAAGCAATTGGTATGATTTTCCTAGTACACCTATTTTATCTAAGGGTATTTTTATATTGACACCCACTCTAGGATCAATTATTGCTTGTCAATTGGGTCTAGCTTGGGTGGTTGACAAGAGGAATATTATCCTCTCCACCTAGGTACAAATTCTACTTTTGACATGATTCCCTTCATGAGCCAATTGTTGATCGGGGCTCTTCACGAGTCAATTTTTGATGGGGTTGGAAAGGTACCAACAATTTCATTCTCACTTACAAGCTGGAGGGTGGGTTGAATTGTATTCCAAGGAAAAAGAAAACCAAAATCCAAGTTATGAAATAATTGCATATTGCAAATAATATTATTGACATAAAGGATTAATATGGTCATTACACCTTAGTACTAAGTAAAATACAATCATTTAGGCCATGTGTTCAATTATCTCCCTGATTTGAATATTTGATTAAGAGTATTAATAGAACATATTGATGTGGAGCCAACTGAAATTTCCTCCCACTGCAGACCTCAATTCAATAATCAATAATAATTTTGCACAAGCAATTGTGGATAGATTGCCACTACGCTTACCACACATGCTCCGGACAAAATAATGAAGATCTAAAGTCCATACAAAAATTCCAATTCAAGTGAAGGGATAAATCAAACAAAAATATCTTCAAATAATTTGCAGCTAGGGTTTCCATTGCAAGCATGCGAAGGCTATTACAGAGATTTTTCACATCCCAAAAATGGCATGAAATGAATACAAGTGAAGAATCCACCCATCTCTATCTATAATTTGTACATAAATATGATGCAAGGCATAGTAGTTGTATGTCTATTTTACAAGTGGGACAAAATTACAGGCCTCAATTTTATAACCCCAATTATGAACATGGGTACTTTGATTGACTACATGCCTATGGTTGTATTGTTAAATAAAAACTTTCTTAAAATTAGCCAGAAGGAAAATATTTTTTTAAGTGGTTTTCTTTTCTTTCGGGACAATAAAAAGTTGGGCTCCCTATGAGATCTAGGCTACCTTCCCATAGAATTGGGGTAGGTAGACTTGGACATGCAAAATAGTATATATGTATGTATGTATTTAGATAAATAGTTGAATGAAAAAAATAAACATCTAGTGTTTTGGTGATGAGTAAACTAAAAGAAATATTTCAAGCTATACAACTCCACATGTCTATAGGAAACCCAACAACCATGCCGATAGGATGTCTAAACAAGCATATAGTGCAATATCTAGACAAATTTCCATGGTCATCCACAGAGATGGATTTGAAGAATCCCTACCTCCTAGGGAGCTTACTGTGTAGTAACTATGTCTTTATTCAGCTGACACTCAAGTATTGTCTAGAGTCTGAAAATTTTTGTGCTTTCTTGAGTTTGGAACGACTCCTTGAAGCTCACATTCTTTGTTTAAGCTATATTTTCTTTGATGATATGTCATAGAAGCCATTTCTCTGGCTATGATACATAATGTAACCTTTTTTATTTTTAGTCATGGAAAAATTTAATATTTTTTCCGAGTAAAAGAAAAAAGATACATACATACATACATACATACATTTCATAGGAGCCATTTCTCTGGCTATGATACAGACTGTAACTTTTTTATTTTCAGTCACGGAAAAAGTAAAGATTTTTTTTCATGAGTAAAAGAAAAAAATATAGATAAATAGATACATAAATCACAATAGCTAAACCCTGGGACAAGCAATCCTGAACCTAAGACAACATATCAACATGGCATTGAATAGTCCTGTGATAAAATTAAATTTCCATACCCCTTTTAAAATTAACATTCAAATGCAGATGAAAATATAAAATGTCATAAACAGGTTTTCCATCACTTCCCTAACATCATATATTGAATTCCTTTCGTTTTATCCCATCCACAGAATATAAAAAATAATAATTTCATGTGAAACTAAATCTCATTGGTTACGCCCAACTACAATTCTACTAAAATATGGTTCAAAATGATTGTCTCTAAAGATCTAGGTTACCTACAAACATATACATTCACCATTGGGGAATACAAACATACAGATCATGTATGGATTGGTTATAAATTGGGCTATGGAAAAACCAATGCACTTTGGACCAAAAGCTGCTAGATATTACCATTTTCTGTGTTTCAAAGCTCCTAGAGACACCAATGTAAGGCTTGCAATTAGGAGAGGCAATTCGGACTAATCAGTGAAAGAAGAGTTGTGATTTCACCTTCCCTTGCAGCAGAATGAATCAATTGGAGACATGAACATTTTTTGAGGGATTTATGAACTCATCTAATTAAGACTCACTCCATTAGATTTATATTGTGAAAAAATATATAAATAATTCTTGAACAGTTTTTTTTCTACAAGTAAGATCTCATGCATCAATTTACTATAAGAAGTGAAACTCCAATAGCACTAATCTAATCACACCCTCAATAAAAAAGAAAGAACTAGAATACATGTGTTCTTTTCCTACTCAACTCGCCTTAAAAAAGACGAAATATGGTACTATCGATATTGAGAATGCCTATGAAAGCTCTGGTTGTTTTAGCTTCAACCTACATATTCAATATACATTTATTAATAATAATAATGCACAACACTATATCATACATCCATATCCTACACAATATAGTGACCTCTAATAAGATCCCTAGTATCAATTGAAGCACAAAGATTAAGGAAAGCACGAAAGGAAGGTCAAAGGAAAAGGATAAAAACCAACCCTAAGAAACTCAACATGAGGTGTATTTGTGCAAAGATGAGAGAAAAATTGATCCATCTACTTGGATGCTTGGAACCATTCTACCCAAAAATGCAATATGAAAGGGATCCCTCCTCCTTCCTTGAGTATCCCATCAAGCTCCTCTTTTGGCTACACATCCTAAGTAGTTGAACCCATTTTGGTATGATCACTAAATCTCCTTTTTACGACATTATCAAACTTGTTTTACTAACACTGCAGTTGTTGCAACTAGAAAAATAGGCTATTGCAATGAGTCAGGAGTGATTTCAACAAAGAGAAAGTTTGTCATATATCCTTTCATATTTTTTATGTAGATCACAAATACCCTATATACCCCACCAATAATAATCGAATCGCGAAGAAAATGAATCCATGTATTTATTTCCCTTTCCCTTCTCAAATACCCACTTGCAAAATGAGTGGTATAAAGAGGCATACCACATGAATTCGCATCTACGAAGGGAATATCTCAACCTTCATTTCTTACATAAATGAAGAGATAATATGTAAGAGCCTAGATTCCTTCATGGATAGTAGGGCCACAAGTTTCATAGAGCTTGATAGAAATTAAAAATTCATGTGTGGGATAGCTAAGGTGCATGGGATAAAAAATAAGAATGGCTTTCTCAATATGTCACAAAATGTAGGTTTAGGTTGACAAGGCCTTAACAATATTCATTTTTAAAATTAGTTAATGATCTTCAAAAAAATTCATGCTTCCATTAACCTTTCTTCTTAGACCATTTTTATTGATATTTACTTGTCCATTACATCATACTTTCTCATTTGTCTCCCCTGACACTTAAACCTAATCTCCTAAGAGATCTATCCCCTATTCCAAACTTCATTTTTAAAAATCGAAAACCATTTATCTTCCTAGCTCAATTGGGATTATATCCAAAATAATGACACTTGTCAACGGGAAGTCTTGGTTAGCTAGTATAATGGAGATGTTTCATACCACATCAAGTTTAATCAAATCCCTTATATACTTGTGCATTCATGTCATTTCATGTGGTTGAGATGGGGTGCATTCCCTAGGAAAATGTAGGATAATAAATGTCCTCAACTTGTGGTTTTTTAGGCATAGGGATATTTTTATATTGATGTAAGCTAATTGCATTCCAATTCCATGCTCTTATATAGGGGGAGGGCACACTTTTGGCATAGTGATAATGTGAAGCATCTTGTAAAAGAATAACAAAACTTGTTGTGGGTCAGCTTAAAGTTCCATGTAGGAAATCTGATGTTGAAAATCTAATTAAAGAAACTCAATTAACTTGGCCATTGAAGCATATAAACAATTAAAGATTTTGTTTTAGAGGTTACAAAAGACCCCTATTTGGAAAAACATTGATATGTGAAAGGGACTTCCCAAGGAAAATTCTTCAATCTCTTACTTTTACTTCTATTAATAATGATTTTAATTTTAATTCTCCTAAAAAGATAAATATTATTTTTTTAGAATATATATGGCACTGGTCCTTAACCCAAAAAGAGTGACTCAAAAGGAAGAGAGATCTTGAAACTTTGGACACTGTGTTCATTTAGAAAACCAAACTTAACCCTCAAAACATGGAAGCAGTTAGATAATTAGTTTTGGAGAGAAATGGACATCCATAAGTGCTCAACAATATACTTAAGACGATTTCCAATATGGATCAACTCTGATACCTCAGGGAAGTTTGGAACCAACTGCTTAGTCGTGCATCATTATTATATCCAATACTGATAGAAACAATCACATGTGATGTTGAATTAAATGTCCTATGGAAAGCATTTTGGAAGATTAGAAAACCTTTCAACAAAATGTTGCATGCACCGAAGGAGAAATCAAGATATGCATGCGGATAGCAATATGGGGGAATCAATTGGTATGATTGACCTAGTACATATGAGAATATACTAGTATGATTTACCTAGTACAGATTACCTAATATAGTTATTTTTAAAATTTTGTATATTATTTTACAATTAGTATTTATATTAAAACTAATATATAATTATATGGGCTAGTGCAAGGTAATGATACCCACTTATGACATGTTAGTTGCAATGACATGCTAGAAAAACATAAAAATGAATTATTAAAGGTACCTAATTTTTTTTTTAGGATTAGGTATAAAAAGATCATGAAAAGTATAAAAACGGATCACCTTCCAGAATATATAACTTTTATTTATGTAAAAGTGGTATAACCACCCCAAAATGTCATTATTTTAATATTGGTACATTATTTTTTCTCTAAAACATAATGCATATGTTTGTGTTAGTCCACCGGTTTGTTATGTAAATTGTCAATTTATGAGGAAACAAATATGTAGAGGTGTAGGCAATAGACGAATCTTGTGCAGGGCTATTTTTCCAAAATTTTAAAAGTTAATTTTATATATTTTTTTAAATTACGAAAGTCAGTGAAACCTTAAAACGACATGGTCGAGTGTTAGTACACCATATCATGGTCTGAAGATAATAAAAAAACTCTTTTTTTTAGCTAGTAGGTATTCTTGTACTCTTGTGCAGGTTCTTTTTTGTTCTCAAAATAGGTAAGACAATCAAAAGTTATAGGCCAAATAAACGACCTATGTTTTTTACAAATTTGACATGAGTGCAATTAAAAATGAATTAATAATAGAAAACAATAACAAATCTATTAAAAAACTATATAGTTAGAATCTGCACACAGAGCTCGACAAGTGTGTGCAATTTCATTAGTAGTGCACAAGTGGAGCATATGCGAAACTAAGCGTGAAAACATGAAGTTACAGAAATTGGTGTGTTCTGCCATAACTTAGACCGAGCCTCAAGGTCTGGAAATCCAAATCTAATTCCAAACCTACAAGGGCAGCAATTTTTTTTAATCCAAACACGAGTGCACGCAAATGCACGCACGCGTAGATGCACGCACACATAGAGGCACGCACACGTAGTGGCACACATGC
>BSBM01002394.1:0-37500 GCA_027924585.1 Larix kaempferi | reverse complement strand
GCAACTATTTGAGGAATATTCTCAGCCAAAACAATTAGCTTTAGGTTTGCTGCCATGATCAATGTGCACAACTGGCCCACACTTTGCTCACCAACAACCCTTGGCTAGTACTAGCTACACTCAATGGCTTTCAATGTCTCACCTGTGAGATTCATCATGGCAATTCCTATTAGGACAAGCATAACACAATATTAAAAGTAGTCAATTATTTTCCCAATTGACATGGAACGTCCATGTTTTATCCATGAGACTTCCACACATTTCATGCCTTACCAACATACACATGAACTCATTCATGTTCATCCTTTCACAGGGAAAGAATTATTTCAGCATTCACAATTCATTTCAAGCAATTAAACACAATCTATTTTCATCTATGACATGCACTCAACAATCTTTTGTTTCCAAGATGCATCAGTCAAAAAGGAAAGAGAAGAGTAAGAGTTTCCCCCTCTTAGTCTTGTTCCAATGTGGAGTCATGCCATCTCCTGTGGTTCCATGCTCCTTATCCTCTTTCACTTCAATGTGAATGCTTAACTTGCCCTTTCTTGGCTATGACACTTCGTGTCTAAGGTCCGTCTAAGGATTTTCAACTAGTGCACCCTTTCCCCATTGTTTCCTACAGAACCTTTGGCTGCTAAGACCCACACATGTCCACTAGCACCATCTTTCATTACCGCTCACACTGAGCTCTTTCGGACGATCACATGTCCACATGCATCCTTATGATGCCTTCATAGTCCTTGCTTCCAGCAATACCTATATTCAAACATTGAATCAATTCACATGTTTAGTTTATTTTCATAGGGTTTATCTCTAACAAGAGTTTGAGAAAATCATAACCAAATCATATACACACGTATATTCATAAGCAAGAAGCTGTAAGGTAGCCAAATACTTATCTGCATTGGATGTCTTCACTTTATTCCACAAGCTCCTTCTTTGCTTTACAAGAATTGGATTTCCCATGGATACAATAACAAATGTTGGGCTAGCATGCAGGATACTCCGCAATCATTCGAATGGAAATGCCATGCCAGTACGCCGACTGGTTTTATCAATTAATTAAGGAAGGTTTGGCCAGCACGCCGGTTGCTCCACAACATCAATTGGTTAATGCTCCCGCCAACTATTCTTTGAATCTATCGAGCATTAGTTACTCTCTGGATTTACCAAGAATTTTATAGCGCCCGACCAGTTACTCTCTAGTTTACCAAGAATTTTACAACGCCTGACCAGTTACTCTCTGGTTTACCAAGAATTTTACAACGCCCGACCAGTTACTCTCTGGTTTACCAAGAATTTTATAGCACCCGACCAGTTACTCTCTGGTTTACCAAGAATTTTACAGCACCCGACCAGTTACTCTCTGGTTTACCAAGAATTTTACAGCGCCCGACCAGTTACTCTCTGGTTTACCAAGAATTTTATTGTTCTTTTAGGGTCCTTGCTTTGCTGCAATGACCAAGGTTTCCAACAAAGAAAAAATAGTGTATCAGCTTAGCTGTTACAAGAATTATACTTGAAATCTTCATTACTCCGAACAAGAAATAAATAAAAATGAATACTTATCTGTATTGTGCATTTTCCTTTTTGGTCCACACGGTCCTGCTTCACTTTGCAAGCCTTGGGATCGCCTATGGACTTGGATGTTTGTCCAGCACGCATGTTGCTCCACAATATCAGGTAATTAATTCCCAACTAGAACATCTTCACGCCGATTGGATTTACCAAGCATTTGTGGTTCTCAACCAGTCCCCTACCTGGTTGGCCCTCTCCATTGCCGAGCTAGCACATCCGTCTGGGTCATCAGCCAATGGAAGGAAACTGTGCCACCGACCATTATAGGTCAAGGCTCTACCACTCTGCCTTAGGCTTGCATCAACCTTTCACACATGTCACAACCCCTCATGTGCATAACAATTCTTCATCCACACAAGGATGACACTCCTTCTCCCAGGAAAACCAACGGTTCCCTTTAGGAACTCTATAGGTGAATTTCTTTACTACAGGCTATTATGTCCCCATGATACCCACTCACACTATACAAAGGTTACCACTGCTCATACAGTCCTCTTGAGTACCCTTTCTTCAATTTTCCTTTTATTGTGCAACACCAAATTGCATCTTTGTAAGCTGATAGCACAAGAAGGATAAGTAGACTCATCAGTATTGTTGTTCTAAAATTGTAAGCATATTTCATAACATTCACTATCAAGTATTGAAACACAAGGAATGCATCCATTCCCTTAGGGTGTAGTCAATATTGACAACTCTATCATAACCCAGCACCAGAAAGGTGTGCACTCCCTTTCGGATGTGAGACATGTAGACCCTAATCATACTCAAGCAGTTTGGAATAATAATGAAATAATAAAACATGCTCTGCATATTAAATATAATAACTAGACATGTATATTATGAGTTAGGGTTACATAATACTTATCCCTTTTCAGATGTATCTTTCCTTCATTTGCGAAGAATGGGGGCTCCCTTCTCTGATTCAACAGTACTTCAGTTTGCCACCACAATATTTTCACGTCCATAACCCACACATGCCTTCTTGGCATAATTTTACTATCTCACTCACATGTTTTACCAACATGCAGTTTAGTTGAGACATTATCAACATTTACAATGGTGTTTCACCCCAAAACCCATTTCCAAAGCATGGGATCCTTCCCATCTAGTTTGGCTTCTACAGGTCATCACACATGGTCTTCCTGCAATGTGTCATCCTGGCACACTTATCAAATAGCCAAACAATTAGCAACATTTAATAATAACTCCAAATCTGATTGTTCCATAACCAATCAATGTCATTAATAATTAAATTCAATATGAATTTGCAATTCTGCCTACTACATAAATTGATTTGCTTAGCAATGAGGATATCCTCATATTGTTTGGCTCTCGTAAGTGGTATCACTCTGGCCATTGTAGTTTAACCCTTGCTACCATACAGGAACATCCACCTACAACATGTCCTCCTGACACAATTTTATATACGCCAAACAGTCATTAGCAATTATTAGCAAAATTTCAAATCTGAAATTTATAAATCTGTTTTCTTACAGAAATTAGATTTGCAACCATGAGATTATTCCCATAAACTCAAATTAGAAAATTTTCATATTTGTTTCATGAATAAGTTACAACCATGAGAACATTCTCATAACCTTTGGCTTCTGCACATGGTAGATCCTGGTCTTTCTATGGACTTATCATCATTGCCATATGCCATACTTTTCTACCTGAAAACTGAAACTTCAATCAGCTAAACATGTTGTGAGTATCTATGCATATAATCCTTTCATTGCCACAATAGTCACTGAAGTGATCTCAGAATTATAACACTCCATAATTCAAACACTTTCAACTGTTAATATTTGAGATGCAATGAAATATATATATCTTTATATTTGCATCATTATCATGGTAGAATTGCAAGACACAGATACACTATTCATGCAATTTAAATAAAACTCCAATATTCATTACTTCATAGCCATATTCTTTTTATGCAATTCTGTCCTTCCAACAGAGCACTCTGGTAGCCCATCAACATGTCTACCTTCTTCATGCAATCATTCTCCTGCATTCATAGTAGCTCATGAAATGGTCTCATTATTAACAATAGTTCACCATTTAATCTATTATCTAATTGCATTGAAACGTGTATATATCTATATCTATATCTATCTATCTATATATATATATATATCACAATCATGCATTCACGCAATGCATCTCAACTTGTGCACCCGCACATATGCATGCACATTCAGCCCATTTTCATAATATTTTGATGTGCATTCACTCAATGCATAGCCCCTCAATACAACCTTGCATTAATTCATGAATACTATGCACTCATGCATATTATGGCCTAACCACGACTGCCACTCATAGCATGCACTACCACAACAGGACCATAAGTCCTCACTCGCCTTGGTTGTTAAAATCACAACCAACATACACAAATGGCATGATATAATTTCATATGAATGCATTGAGATTTCTAAGAAATTATAGGGTGTAAGGATCATTTCCTTCACTTACCCACACCTCACCATACTCGGTAGTTTATCATTCCCATTCGGGCACTCAATACCACATGCAAACCAAATCATCATAGTTCAAACATAGTTGAAGGGATCTTACCAAATCCCCTTTCAACATTCATGCAATTAAGCACCAATAATCATTACCTACATGGATGTCATTAACATCACTTGATGTTACCTGATCAGTTGGCCTCTTACCAAGGCTACACAGTCATTTTTCCAACCTCATGATCACATATTTGTTGCACCATCCTCTCTTCATAAGGGCGTTGGTCACATGCAACAACATCATCAACTTCTTTAGCCATGCTTTGATTGTATTTTGTCCTACAACCAATGTGGACACAACTAATTACTAGCAACCACCATAATTATCTATGTAAAACCTCACTATTTTACCAATATGCAACATCCTATTCATGAACAAACATTTTCACATGCACTGTGCAATGTTTATTAATATGCCATAATTTATATGCATGACAATTTCATAATTATAAATACGATAGAAAAACAGGGGTTAAGGAATTCTTCCTTTCCAATCCATCATCATAGCATGGAATCCCTCTTCCATATCATAGATGATTCGATTTCCTTCCAGTCATGCAATTCTAGAAATTGCCCATATTGACGACAATTTTTTGTCAAAACAGCCACTAGCACTCTTCTGCACCAAATATCTATAATATATGTGGACCTCATTCAAAATCTGGTTGTTCATCCCTGTTCTTCTCTGGATAATATTTCCAACGCCTATCCCGTATTCTGATCCAGGACATGGAATTTACATTCTTCCAAAAATGCAAATTTTGCCCAAATTTCTGCACTTTTACACAACTGCAATTTATTCTGAAAGACCAACTTCAGTTGCTTGTAGAATCAAATTTAGGAAGAATCATGAAAAATTATCTACCGGGAGAATGTAGTACATATAACAAGAAACACTCGGCAACCTTCAGATCCCTATTCCGATGCACCAGTCAACTTCTATAAAATTTGGGGTTTGGCTACTTTTCACTTTTCCCCAAAATCTCAAAATTTTGGCCAAAAATGGCTATCTCCCAATCTATGCATTTCTGGAAAATCTTCGTCTAACGAAAAACGCCTGTCGTAATGAGAAGATGAAATGTCAAGTTGAGTAAAATGTTTGATTCCAACATCTAGGGTCACTTTTACTGTCCACAAGCTTTTCAAAATCCTGAAAAAAAAGTGGCCCAGAATAGTGCTTTTTGGCCTTCTTACTCACCCTGACTCCACATCCTTTGGAGTTCGGCTCCAAGATTCCAAAATTAACACTGTTCCTGCTCCATGGCCGCTCCATATCAATTTCAGCTCAATCCGACCTTCCATCAAGCCTCGAGACACCATTTTACAAAAGTCATTTTCTCCATTTTATGTCAAATTGGAGTATAATGAGTTCGGGACCCTCTCTGTTTCTTTCATGGCCTTCGTTAATGGCCTTCGAGCCTCATAGGAATCATCCCATTTTGAGCCCAACTACTCCTTCTACCCAAAAATCAAGTTTTGGGCTCTATACTTTTTTTTTCTCCTCTGATCATTGGTTGCGGCTCAATCTTTGCGATCATCGCTGGTCTTAACCTTAAATCCACCGACCTTTGTCACTGGATTTAACTCTAAATTTTTTTTCCGTGTCGCCGACTTTACGGCTAAAATCGTCGTTCGCGTCGTAGATTTTAAGGCTAAAATTGCCCACCGCGTCGCAGATTTTAAGGCTAAAATTGCTGACCACGTCGCAGATTTTAAGGATAAAATCGCCGACCGCATCGCAGTTTTTAAGGGTAAAATCGTCGTCCGAAAGCCTTCGTCGCTGCTTCCGTGTCGCATATTTTAAGGCTAAAATCGTCGACCGCGTCGCAGATTTTAAGCCTAAAATCGCCACCTGCGTCGCAACATTTAAGCTTAAAATCGTCGCCTGTGTCACAGCATTTAACCTTAAAATCGCCGCCTGTTTTGGCGTTTTCTGGCTTATCTTTTGCCGACAGAGTCTTTGGCAGAAACTCATAAACACTTAGAAAATTTTCAAATTTTCAAAATTTTTGAAATCTTTCTTAATTATAAGTGTTGAACATGAAGCATACTTACCTTTGTAATAGGTAGCCCATGAAGGCCCAATGCTGCAACCAGCAGCTCTGATACCATTCTGTCACATACCCTCCTGTGGACCCAATTTCAAGGAAGGGAACATGATACCGATCTCTGGGGCTTTTACATAAAACTCAACCCATTCATTAGATTCATACGCATAAATTCAAAAGTGTGCAAATGCACTTTAAGAAAATATGCACAGCAAAATTAAAACTCATCCACACACACATATCATATGCATACAACATATAAAAAACAATCATCAATTTAAACATTGCAGAAGTAAATGCATAGATAGAAAAACACTTATTTTCATTGTGCAATTGCCCCAAACAACTAGCTACGTTGCTACAACGTTCCACCCAACCATAGGTCTCTATCCAGCCTGTATTATTTCAGCACTCAGATACCACCCCCGAGATGGGCATGATTTCTACAAGGAAAAGGGGACATTCATACTCATACACAGCCAATTAATCACTGCATCCAAGCCAAGGCAGTCCACAGCTGGTTTTATCAGGCTAAATCTGAACCCTCTGCATTTATGGATGCTTGCACTCAAGCTCAAGCCAAAGCAATAGATACCCATTACCCATACCCCAACATACTCTTTTTACACACAGCAAAAATGATCATTGGGCATGGATACACATTTACAACAAGGATATTTTACAAAACAGGCTCCATGGGTTTTTTCCCCAAGTCGTGGTTCACCAAAACGGACTGTTGGAAGGGAAATTCATCCCCAGGGACCTGATTTCTCCTACCTATTATGAGCGTTTCAAATGGCCAAAATGGCCTCATTGAAACCCCAAATCGATCTGTTCTCTTCCCCATTGGTAACCAAAATAAAAACGCCCCTCCCAACTTGAACGGTGATGGACAACACAGGAAATTGATGGAGAAAAATGCCCAGGTAGCTCCAAACTTGTGGGAAAGCAAAGCTGCTTGATGGGTAACGGCTTTGGGAGCAATTCATGGTTGTTTTCTTGCCCAAGAAGCAAAACATGTTTTTCCATGAAGGGTGGCTTGCCCATACTCGAGTTTGGACAGCCATACCTCAACCAACTCTTGGGAGAAATGAATGATTGGGTAAAAAAGTCAAAATGGGTAGTTGAGGGTTCGATGGGTTATCTCATTGACACTTGGCTTGACTTGATTCGCTCAAGGGTTTGAATGTTTTCCCTCCCAATCCCTTGTAAGATCATGCCCCCATCTCTTGTTGCATTGCATAGCTCGTTGTGGGTATTTTATTAAAATGCATATTTACATGATATTCACAATTCCACTGTGCTTGGCTAGCACGTAAACCATATGCATCAATAAATCGATGGCGGGGCCTTGGCCTTGATATCCTCACCACGACTTTATAACAATATTACATCATTTACAATTTTAATGCAATAGGGTCAAGATTTGGACGTGACATTTGGCCATAAAGAAACCATTGCGGCATTCAGAGCCATGAAAAATGTCTCAAAGCACCATGTATGACTTTGCATGGCTATCCATGATTCCATGGAACTATGTATCCAATTATTTGGAATTGGGGGTTTGGACAGGGTCATGGGAGGAGACTTGAAGCTCGGGACTGAAAGGAATGTTACATTCATATTGGTCAGGTTGTGTGGTTGATACAAAATCAACTTTTGAATATGTATTTCAAGTTATCTTGGTTTCTTTATGTGTTAAATTTCCATGATAAATTGTACATTCAATTTTGCATAGCTCGTATAATTTTAACCAATCATAATTCACATTTTAATATTGGCAGACTTTTATTTTTATATAACATTTAACCCCATAACTTACCTACAATCCCTATAACCTTTAACTCTAAACCTACAATCCCTATAACCTTTAACTCTAAACCTACAATCCTTATAACCCTAACTCCAAAACCCCTAAACACCTAGAAGCACTTATGCACTTAGGGATTATGGTCTAGAAGAGGGAAAAAAAGAACTTTATGGGGGAGGGGCTCTAGGAATAAACCGACACATATAGATTTATTGGGAAATAAATGATCTGGGTCGTGTCCAGGAAGCACGAGGGGGACAACAGTTTGACTGAATGAGTTGGCTCTGTTATGGCGGAAGCTTAATAAACAGAATGAGCAAAAGCAGGATTACGCAATACAGATAAACACAAATACGCACAGAGAATATGCATGAATGCGAATTGTTCTTCTATTACTTGCATAATAGATAAAAATGATTGATTCTGATGTATGTTATGATATTATACATGCTTATATAGAATTCTGAGATGCTTGGGTGCCTTCCCGTTACGTTCAGTTACAAAGAAGAAGTTAGAACCGTTTAAACAGTTCAACCATTACAGTCGACTGGAAGACAGAGAGACACTCTGTCGGAGAGTTCGACAGTCGCTGGTTACATGTCTACGCTTCTTGTCGATGTTGCGAACTGTGATGTTGTTGAACATGTCGAAGGTGAGAATGTGTCGAGGTGTGTCGAAGTTGAGACTCGTCAGAGTTGTGTCAAATTCGGAACATGTCGAAGTCATGTCGAGTCAAAACATGTTGAAGTCTTATCGACATCGATGAATTGCCAACTATGATGCGGATCACACCTCCTTCCTTAAGAAAAAATGGACCCCATTATTTGCTCGTGAAGGTGAGAAAACTTGTCGATCACTTCAGTAGCAGCGTACCACTTTCCTTGATATGGAATCTGGCAAGCCTTGGAAACCTGAAACAAGGGAATTCTATTTGTCCTTGTAAGGCTTACTCGTCGTCCCACAATGGTGTCGCAAGGAAGAACATCTGGATGGATGTCTTCGGGTTCTGTTGTCGAGAATTCGTTCTGTTCCAATAAGGGTGCATGGTATGGTCGAAGTAGATCCACATTGAATACTGGATGCAGACCCATGCAAGCAGGAATATCGAGCTGGAAAGCGTTTTCACCAATCTGTCGAAGAATACTGTATGTACCATATCGCAAAGGCTTGAGCTTCTTGAAAGGACCAGTGAAGCGCTCCTTCTTAAGATGTAGCCAGACCTTATCCCCAATTTGGAATGTATGAGGAATACGATGCTTGTTGTGTAGGCCCTTAGCTTTCTCGTTTGCTTGGTGCAACATATCTTGTGCTTGCTTCTAGATGTCACATATCTGATCTTTGAACTTGACTTCTTTACCAACTTCTCGATGGTTGTGATCTGTGTCAGAGTTTGGCTGTGTCGAGGAGCTGATCAAGTCGATAGGCGTTGAGGGTTGAAATTCGTAATAGATCTAAAACAGACTCTTGCCTGTAGATCTGTGTTGAGCACGATTGTAGTTGTGCTGAATGTATGGAAGACTATCATCCCACGTGTGTTGATGCTTGTGATTGTACATGCGAAGAAGTTGTACTACAAGGAGATTTACAACTTCCGTTTGTCCATCGGTCTGAGGATGGAAAGATATGACAATGAGAGTCGTGTGTCCATCTGTTTCCAAAGGGTCTTCCAAAATATGCTAACGAATCTGGCATCTCGGTCAGAAATGATGGTTGTGGGTAAACCATAATGTTTCCAAATATGTGTAAAGAAGAGTTGAGCGGTCTGCTGCGCTGTTGTGGTCTTCTTACATGGTGTGAAAATGGCCATCTTGGAAAATCAATCAACTACTACTAATATCATGTCATGTTGATGTCTGGTAGTAGGATAACCCATCAATTCGTCCATAGAAATAGATTCCCATGGTCGACTAGGAATTGATAGAGGTGTATACAATCCCTGTCGTCGATTAGGTGGCTTAACAATGGCGCAAACCACACATGATCGAATGTACTTGTTGACGTCATATTTAAGTGTAGGCCAGAAGAAATACTTCTGCAGAATAGCAAGTGTCTTTCCTACTCCAAAGTGTCCTGCAGTCTTGTTGTAGTGCGCATCCCAAATAAGCTATTTTCTGTGCTCACCGATCGGTACACAAAGCTATCCAAGCTTGTATAGCAAGGTGTCTTTCAGGAAATAGTCAGATTCTGAGGTCGATGACCTATTAGTCTGCAACTGTCGGTAGACTGTGGAGAAGTCGCTATCGTTCTCGTACAACTGTGGCCAAGTGGTCGTGTCGTATCCCTGCATACTCATCACTGTCAAAAGGAGAATAATGGGTGGTCGATTGAGGCAATCGACGGTGGCGTTAGCTTTACCTTTCTGATACTTAATCACCAACTGAAATTGTTGTAGGTTAATTAATCCACTTGAGTTGTTGGTTTGTCTGCAAATTTGATTGTGTCGGAGCGAAGTGTAGAGGCTTGTGATCAGTGAGAATGACCGTTTCCTTTCCAAGGATGTAATGCCTCCATTTCTTTAGAGCTTGCACAATGGCGTACAATTCTTTTTCGTATGTCGAGTATCTTCTAACTATGTTGTTAAAAGCATCGAAATGAAAAGTGGCTGGGTGACTAGACTGAGTGATCACTGCGCCCAAGGCATAGTCCGATGCGTCCGTCTCAATCTCAAAGGGATGATGCAAATCAGGTAACACAAGTACTGGTGCAGTGCAGAGCCTGTGTTTGAGCTGTTAAAAAGATGCTTGTTGTGTTGTTGTCCATTGGAAGACAGTTTTGTCATTTGCCTTTGTCAACTGATTCAAGGGCCACGCTATGTGACTGAATCCAAGGATGAACCCTCGATAGAAATTCGCCAAACCAAGAAAACTTCTTAGTCCTTGAATGCTTCTAGGAATGGCCAATCTTTGAGTATCTATACTTTGTCTGGATCGACGTGAATTCCTGCAGAGTCAATTACATACCCCAAATATTTGATGCTTGTCATCGCAAAAGAGCACTTGTCCATGTTCAGATAAAGCCGATGTTGCTGGAGAGTGTCGAGGACTTATCGAAGATGTCCGACATGTTCTTCCAACGATCGACTGAAAATTAGTATATCATCGAGATAGACAATAACCCATTTGCCAATGAAAGGTCAAAGAAGGTTATCCATATGTCGCATGAAGGTTGCAGGTACATTGATTAAACTGAAAGGCATGACTTACCATTCAAACAATCCTTACTTGGTCTTGAAAGCCATTTTCCACACATCTGAGGGCTCGATTGGAATCTAATGATATCTCGACTTGAGGTCGAGCTTAGTAAAGAATTTAGCACCTTTCAGACAGTCGATCAAGTCACCTATCTGCGGCAGAGGGTATTGATTCTTCACCGATATGTTTTTGAGAGCTCTGTAGTCGATGCACATGCACCAAGTCCCATCTTTCTTCGGAACTAGGACGACTGGACTTCCACAAGGAGTGGAGTTGGGTCGGATATGACCTTTGTCTATTAATTCTTGGATTTGTCTACGAATCTCTTCATTTTCAAGAATGGATCTTCTATAAACATATGTGTTAGGAAAAGAAGAACCAGGAACAAGTTCAATGGAGTGTTTTACCTGACAATGTTGAGGTACTCCGTCTGGAGCTTGAAAGAGGTTTTGGTACTCATTGAGAATATGATTGACTTGCTGCTTCTGTCAGGAACTGCATTCGTCGATGACTCGACTTGTTGCTGCAGTCTTCTTAGAATGTTGTGGCTTGATCATGATTAATGCGAACTTCTGAGCATGATTGATGAGCTTCTTTGTCTTTTTGGCAGATATCATATCAGTGCAATCGTCAGTGTGGGTTGACGCTCTGGTATGTTGAACCATCGTTTCGGATTTTGACAATCACCTTCTGAGGCCGTGACTGATAACTTCCATGTCTATCCTAGAGGTACGGTTTCCCAAATAGGGCATCAGCTACGGAGAGTGGCACCATGTCGCAGAGTACTTCATCTTCAAAAGGCTTTATGAAGTAGGAGAGTTTGCATTGTCGAGTGATTCGTAGTTATTTTCCATCCTTCATCCAACTGATGTTGTAAGGCTGAGGATGCGGAGTGGTAACAAGACCTAATTTCTTCATGAGATCTTCGGAAACAAAGTTCTTTTGGCTGTTGTTGTCCACAATCAGATGTAATGGGTTGCTCTGGACCCATATCCATGTATGGAACAGGCATTCTCATTCCTCCTTGTCGAGAATATTCGAGGATGCTAGAGTAGTCGATGTCAAAAGGGTCGTTGCGTTTGGCTCAAATTCTTCCACCATCTTGTCGAATGCGTCAGAGGTTGACACCTTTGTCAAAAATGTCTTCCAAGCTTTGCATTCAGACATATCATGCCAAGATGAGTTGTGGTAATCGCACCATTTTCCAATCGGTGGTTGTTTGCTACGTTCCCTCTTGTGAAAAGGATTCTTACCATGATCTGGCTTTGGCAGTGTCGGCTGAGAAGATTTCGACTTGTCAAAATCGACTAGTGCCTTCTTGTCGGGTGGTCATCCTGATGTCGGCTTTGTCATGAAACGTGATTTTCCTTTCTGCTTGGTTTCCAGTTTGCTGGCATAGTGGAATGCATCCGCAAGCGTAGTGACAGTCAGAAACTCCATCTCCTGCTGAATGTTCTGGGACAATCCACTAAGATACTTCAGAACAAGTAATTTCTCTTCTTCTTGGATGCCAAGTCTTGCCATGAGTCGGTAAAACTCGTCGGTGTAACTCTGTACTGATTGGTATTTCCATTGCCTTAGCGGCTGCCACTTCTTATATTGCTACTCGAGGTATTTAGGCGGGTAAAATTCCTTTCGGATGTGTTCGACGAATTTATCCCATGTGTCGACGGGGTCTCCACTTTTCTCCATCTTTGTCGAGAGTTTCTCCCACCAGCAGTGCACGGAGGTTGACATCTTTAAGGATGCAATGGTGATCTTTTCAGCTTTGTTGAGTTGATTTATAGTGTAATAGGATTCCAATTGTAGTACCCAATTGTCGACGGATTCCACGTCAATCTTACCTTCAAGATTTGGTATGTCTAGATTCATTTGCACTTTGAAGGGGATGATTTTATTGGAGTGAATTCTCGTCGAAGATCCTCCGAATGTCGAAGTGAATCGCATGAGAATCTCATTGAACTAGGTGAACATTACAGTCTGTTATCGAGCCAGAGCTTGCTCAATAAGTTGTGATGTCTCGTCGACTGCATGTCTATCGTCTATTTCTTATGTCATCTCTGAAGATCGCGTCTGCTTGGATTTCTGATATTGTGAGCCAGTTTGAACCGACATAAGTCAGGTAACTTTGAGAGAAGTGTATACGCAAAACTTAAGCATGAACAAAACTGAGTGCTCTAATACCAATGATCCAGATTGTGTCCAAGAAGCACGAGGGGGACAACAGTTTGACTGAATGAGTTAGCTCTGTTATGGAAGAAGCTTAATAAATAGAATGAGAAAAAGTAGGATTACACAATACAGATAAACACAAATACGCATAGACAATATGCAGGAATGCCAACTGTTCTTCTATTACTTGCAGAATAGATCAAAACTGATTGATTCTGATGTATGTTACAATATTATACATGCTTATATAGAATTTTGAGACGCTTGGGTGCCTTCCTGTTACGTTCAGTTACAAAGAAGAAGTTATAATCGTTTCAACAATTCAACCATTACGGTCGACTGGAAGAAAGAGAGTCAGTCTGTCGGAGTTCGACAGTCGCTGGTCGCATGTCGATGCTGCTTCAATGTCACAAATTGTGAGGTTGTTGAACATGTTGAAGGTGAGAATGTGTCGCAGTGTGTCAAAGTCGAGACTCATCGGAGTTGTGTTGAATTCGAAACCTGTCGAAGTCATGTCGAGTCGAAACTTGTATCGACATCAATGACTTGCCAACTATGATGTGGATCAATAAATGAAGTAAATGTTACCCACCAAACTATGCAGTGTTCAACAGAAGCGCGCATGAGTTAGTAACATGCACGCGCTAGGAACGTGGATGCACAAAAAACGTGCACGCACTTTTAGTGCGCACACGTTCCTAGCACGTGCGCGTCTCTGCTGAACATAAAATTTAGAAAATAACCCGCGCTCTTCTCCCTCATTTTTTCTCTCATTCCTCACATATTTTTCATTGTTTTCACACACAGTCCAACAACCATTTGCATTTTGGATTTAATTCACACACCATTTGGTGTTTCTTTGATAATTTGGATAGAATACACACTAGTTGGACTCTATTTGGCTCTTTGGATTGAATACACACTAGTTGGTCTCTATTTGGCTCCTTTGATTGAATACACAACAATTGGAATCTATTTGGCTCCTTTGATTGAATTCTCATGCTGCTTGGACACACTTGAACTCTCCTTACATATAGTGGATACATCAAAAGAGCATTTCACATTTGAAGCAAAGAGAAATCATAATCCTTGAGGTATGGTGATAATTTTATCTTGTTAAATGTATTTTAGTCTTCATTCACTTTGTTTGAATTGTATCTATTTTAGTTTTTCCTCATGAATTGTATGATAAATGTATTTTATTCTTCTTAATCTTCAACATAGACAATAAAACCATCTTACCACAAAAAAAACTACAACATGCACCAAGCAATGCTTTCAACCTTTCATGAAGATAATAAAAAAATTACTTGCATCACCACCAATAACCTTTCATAATCACATAAATCCATCTAGTACACAAACATGTGTTGAATTCCTCATGATTTCACTACAACAACTCACACAAACACGTAAAGAATCAAACTCTTAATCTTTTGGGGCTATTTTCCCTCATCCAAAATATAAAAATGAAGTGAGTAGGATCTTCTCCTTTTGTAGGGAATGTGATCCTACTAACATCCCATAACAACATCCAATACCATCCAATTGAGTTCCTAGAGGTGATTTTGTTGTTATATCTAGGGAATTATCAATAGCATTTAAGATTATATGAAAACATTCTCACTAGATGTTGTTGTACATAATCAATTGCTACATCGAGTTTTAATAATCACGCACAACGAGTTTTAATATATTATTTGTTATTTATTCTTACAGGGGTGATTTTTTTGTTTTGTTAAAAAAACGTATTGAATATGGGCAACATGCATAATAATAAAAGAAAGTATAGAAGGAAGGAGCCATGCCCTGAAAAGGCCCATGAGATAAGAAAAAATGCCAGGTTGTACATGGAAAACCGTAGACATCAAAATGTTAGTGCCTTAGATCCATCAACAAGCAATGGCGAAGTGGTTGAAGTCAATCAAATCTTGGTTGATGCCGAGTATGAAGGGATGGATTTTGCACAAGTTGTTAATTGGAAACCTCCCCAAGAAGAGCACACATATGTCAAACACACTCCCTTGCAGGACCAAATTGTGAACGAAGGGCCACAAAAAACCAGTGACGAGACTCATACTTCCTTTCTAACTCCCTTGCCTCGACTATCAAGCAGACGACAAAGAACTCCCAGACGTATTATCACATACCCTCCCATCCATCCAAGGAAAGGAAGGGCAGATGATACCAATCTATGGGGCTTTTCATAAACTACTCATCCCATTCATTATAACCATATGAATAAAACATTGTGTACAGATGCAACTCAATTGAATATGCATAGCATAAATAAACATATCATCCACACACATTACATGACTGTCATTCAATTTAACACAGTCAACAAATTAATACATTTGCAGAAGTAATTATACATAAGAAAAGACTCATCTTGATGTAATGTTGTCCCCAAACAACTAGCTATGTCACTGCAACGTTCCACCCAACCATAGGTCTCTGCCCAGCCTGTATTCTTTCAGCACTTAGAGACCACCCCTGAGCTGGGCATGATTTCTACAAGGAAAAGGGGACATTCAAGCTCACACACAGCCAATTAATCATTTCTTCTCAGCCAAGCCAATCCACAGCTGGGTTTATCAGGCTGCATTTGAACCCTGGATGCTTGCACTCAAGCTCAAGCCAAAAAAATGGATACCCATCTCAACCCCAACATTTTCTCACACACAACAACTCAAAAATTGGGCATGGATACACATTTCCATTCATGGGGTTTACAAACAGGATGGCCATGGCTTTTTCCCAAATCGTGGCTCACCCAAAACGAACTGTGGGAAGGGAAATGCATCCACAGGGAGGAAAAACATTTTCTCCCCAACTCTCTAAGCATTTAACAGCAAAAACAGTCTCTATCGAACCCCAGTTCCATTCCCCTTCTTCCCTACTGGTATACAACACAAAAACGCCCTTCTCCCAGCTGAGATTGAAGGAAAACATAGACACCCATGGCTTGAAAATGCCCTGGTATCTCCCAACTCGTGAGGGAGGAAGACTGGTTGATGGATAATGGCTTGGGAAACAATTCATGGTTGTTTTCTTGCCCAAGAAGCAAAACACATTTTTCCATGAAGGGTGGATTGCTCATACTCGAATTTGGATAGCCATACCTCTCATTCCCCAAGGCATTAACTACCTCAACCAACTCTTGGGAGAAATCAAACATTGGGTACAAAAGTCAACATGGGCAGTTGAGGGTTTGATGGGTTCTCTCATTGACACCTGGCTTGACTTGATTGGATCCAAGGGTTTGAATGTTTTCCCTCACAATTCCTTGTAAAATCATGCCCCCGTCTCTTGTTGCATTGCATAGCTAGTTGTGGGTATTTTATTAAAATGCATATTTACATGATATTCGTAATTCCATTGTGCCTGGATAGCACGTAAACCATATGCATCAATAAATCAATGGCGGGGCCTTGGCCTTGCTCCACACCATGATATTATAACAATATTACATCATTTACATTTGAATGTAATGGGGTCAAAACGGTGATATTACATTTCCCTCCCCCTTGGAATAACATCGTCCTCGATGTTCCAATACTTAGGAATAAATACCCACTTTACACATGCTTCAAAATTCACAAATGGTGGCAGGTCTGTCCTGCATTTCATCGCTTTACTTTGATCTTTCAGGATCAAGTCCTTTGGCTTCCACAAGCTACTCCTGCTAGCTTTGATCTTCCAGCTCTGCAGGAGGGCATCGCTCCATAGCAATCCCTTCCTTTTATTCACCTTCCAATTGATCTACAAGTCTGGAACTTCATGGTTTCCATCTTCCTTGTTGTCCTGGCAACTATTCGAGCAAGATTTTCATCCAAAACAATAGCTTTTGGTCTACTTCCATGATCAATGTGCACAACTGGCTCTCACTTTCCTCACTAGCAGCACTCAATGGCTTCCAATGTCTCACCTGTGAGACTCATCATGGCAGTTCCTGTTAGGACAAGCATAACACAATATTAAAATTAGTCAATTATTTTCTCAATTGACATGGATAGTCCATTCGCCACTCATGAGACTTCCACACTTTTCATGCTTTCTCAACATACACATGAAATCATTTCATGTTCATCCTCTCACATGGAAATAACTAATTCAGCATTCACAATTCATTTCAAGCAATTATTCATAATCTATTTTCAACTATGGCATGCACTCAACAATCCTTCATTTTTAAGATGCATTAGTCAAAAAGGAAAGAGAAGAGTAAGAGTTGCCCCCTCTTAGTCTTGTTCCAATTCAGAGCCACACCATCACTTGTGGTCCTATGCTCCTTAGCCTCTTTCACTTCAATGTCAATGCTTGAATTTCCCTTTCTTGGCTATGACACTTAGTGTCTAAGGTCTGTCTTGCTTTTCAACTAGGGAACCCTTCCCCATTGTTGCTTACAGAACCTTTGGTTGCTAAGACCCACACATATCCACTAGTACCATCTTTCATTATTTCTCATACTGAGCTCTTTTTAGGACGGTCACATGTCCACATGCATCCTCCAAAAGCTTTCATAGTCCTTGCTTCCAGTAATACCTACACTCAAACATTGAATCAACTCCCATGTTTAGTGTATTTTCATAAGGTTTATCTCTAAACAAGAGTTTAAGAAATCATAATTAAATCATATACACACATATATTCATAAGCAAGAGTTGCAAGATAACAAAATACTTATCTTTATTTGATGTCTTCTCTTTATTCCATGGAATCCTTCTTTGCTTTACTATCTTTAGATTTCCCGTGGGTACAATAACGAATGTTGGGCCATCACGTAGGCTACTCCACAATCATTCGAATGGGAAATGCTAGGCCAGTACACCGACTGGGTTCTATCAATTAATTAAGGAATGTTTGGCCAGCACAACGGCTGCTCCACAACATCAAGTGGTTAATGCCCCCACCAACTATTCTCTGAATTTATCGAGCTTCAGTTACTCTATGGATTTACCAATAATTTTATAGCACCCGACCAATTACTCTCTGGTTCTACCAAGAAATTTATAGAAACCAACCAGTTACTCCCTGGTTTACCAATATTTTTATAGTTCTTTCAAGGTCCTTGATTTCCTGCAATGCCCAAGGTTTCCAACAAAGAAACAATAGTGTATCAACTTAGCTGTTAGAATAATTATACCTGAAATCTTAATTATTCCAAACAAGAAATAAATGAAATTGAATACTTATCTGTATTGTGCATTTCCTTTTTTGGTCCACAGGGTCCTGCTTCACTTTGCAAGCCTTGGGATCGCCTATGGACTTGGATGTTTGGCTAGCACATATGCTGCTTCAAAACATCAAGTAGTTAATGTCGTACCAGTACACCTTCACAACGACTAGATTTACCAAGCTTTTGGTGGTGCCCAACCAATCCCATACCTGGTTGGCCCTCTCCATTGTTGAGCCAACACATTTTTCTGGGTCATCGACCAATGGAAGGAAACTGCGCCATCGACCATTATAGGTCAAGGCTCTAGCACTCTACCTTAGGCTTGCATCATCCTTTCACACATGTCACAATCCCTCATGCGCATATCAATTCTTCACCCACACAAGGATGGCACTCCTTCTCTTGTGAAAACCGACGGTTCCCTTTAGGAACTCTTTAGGTGACTTTCTTGACCCACTCACACTTCACAAAGGTTACCACTGCTCATACAGTCCTCTTGAGTATTCTTTCTTCACTTTGCCTCTGAACGTGCAACACCAAATTGCACCTGTGTAAGCTGATAGCACAAAAAGAATAAGCAGGCTCATCAGTATTGCTTCTCTAAAATTGTAACCATATTTCATAACATTCACTATCAAGTATTAAAACACCAGGAATGTGTCCATTCCCTTAGGGTGTAGTCAATATTGACAACCCTAACATAACCCAGCACCCGAAAGGTATGCATCCCTTTCTGATGGGAGTCATGTAGGCCCTAATCATACTCAAGCAGTATGGAATAATAATGAAATAATAAAACATGCTCTGCATATTAAACCTAATAACCAGACATATATATTCTGAGTTAGGGTTACAGAATACTTATCCCTTTTAAGATGTATCTTTCCTTAATTTGAGAAGAATGGGGGCTCCCTTCTCTGAGTCAATAGTACTTCGGTTTGCCACCCCAATATTTTCACTTTCCATAACCCACACATGCCCTCTTGGCATAATTTCACCATCTTACTCACATGCCTTTCCAACATGCAGTGCAGCTGGGATATTAACAAAACTTACTATGGCGTTTCACCCGAAACCCATTTCCAAAGGATCGGGTCCTTCCCATCTAGTTTGGCTTCTGCAGGCCATCACACATGGTCTTCATGCAATGTGTCATCCTGGCACACTTATCGAATAGCCAAACAGTCAACAATATTTAACAATAAACTTCAAATCTGATTGTTCCATAACCAATCAATGTCATTAATAATTAAATTCAATATGAATTTGCAATTCTGTCTACTATAGAAATTGATTTTCTTAGCAATGAGGCTATCCTGATGTTGTCTGGCTCTCATAAGTGGTATCACTCTATCCATTATGGTTTCACCCTTGCTACCATACATGAACATCCACCTACAACATGTCCTCCTGACACAATTTTATATGAGCCAAACAGTCATTAGCAATTATTAGCAAAATCTCAAATCTAAAATTTGTAAATCTGTTTTCCTACAGAAATTAGATTTGCAACCATGAGATTAATCTCACAAACTTAAACCAGCAAGTTTTCATATTTGTTTCATGCATAGGTTACAACCATGAGAACCTTCTCATAACCTTTAGCTTTTGTACATGGTAGATCCTATTATTTACTATGGACTTATCCTCATTGCCATACTCAAGACATTTCTACTTGAAATATGAACTTCAATCCACCAAACACGTTGTGAGTATGTATGTATATACTCTTTTCATTGCTACAACAGTCATTGAAGTGATCTCAGAATTGAAGTGATATTTCAGCTGTTAACATTTTAAATGCGATGAAATATATACATCTCTATATATGCATTATTATCATAATAAAATTGCAAGAAATAGTCACACTATCCATGCAATTTAGATAAACAGTAAATACTCATTACTTCACATTCCATGCAATCTCTATCCTTCCATAGAGCACTCTGGTAGCCCATCATCATGTCTATCTTCTTCATGCAATCATTTTCCTGCATTTACAGCAGCTCATGAAATGGTCTCAGGATTAACAATAGTTCTCCATCAAATCTATTATCTAATTGCATTGAACACACACACACACATATATATATATCACAACCATGCATTCTCACAATGCATCTCAACATGTGCACCTACACATGCATGCACATTTACATCACTCACATAATCTTTCAATTGCGCATTCACTCAATGCATAACCACAAGATTGTACAGAATATTCTAATGCACATTCCTTCAATGCAACCTCGCATTAATCCATGAATACTATGCATTTCAACATATTATGGCCTAACCATGACTATCTCATATGGCACACACTTACAATAAGGCCATAAGTCATCACTTGTTTTGGTTGTTAAACTCACGACCATCCTACCCAAATGGCATGATATAATTTCATATGAATGCATCGAGTTTTCTAAGAAACTATAGGGTGTAAGGCTCACCACCTTAACTTACCCACACCTCACCATACTTGGTAGGTTGACATTCACATTAAGGCACTCAATACCACATGCAAACCAAATCAACATAGTTTAAACATAGTTGAAGAGACTTTACCAAATCCTCTTTCAACATTCATGTAATTAAGCACAAATAATCATTACCTGCATGGCTATTATTAACATAGCTTGATGTTACTTGATCAGTTGGCCTCTTACCAATGCTACACAGTCCTTTTGCCAACCTCATGATCACAGATTTGTTGCACCATCCTTTCTTCATGAGGTTGTTGGTCATATGCAACAACATCATCCACATCTTTAGCTATGCTTCGGTTTTCTTTGGTCCTACAACCAATGCGAACAGAACTAATTATTAGCAACCACAATCGTTATATTAAGTGGCTCATTGCATATGTAAAACCTCTCTATTTTACCAATATGCAATATCATATATACGAAAAACATTTTCACATGCACTGTGCAATGTTTATTGATATGTCATCTAATGCATATTCATCTTATCTATCTAATCTCTTGCGTTTTCAATCTTGCTTCTATGGTTTGATTCCCACAACCATTATCAACAACATTAGTCATCAATCATAGGGGATACCATTAATGGGCTATTGCATGTGTAACCTCACTACCTTTACCCATATGCAACATCATGCTCATGCATAAGCAATTCACATGCACTATGCAATGAGTCTTTAATCATGCCCACTAATTCATATGCATTGTTCTCTTGCATTTCCAGCATCCCTATGCCATAATTTTCAGTACATAAAACTTAGGAAATATAAATATAACAACAATGGAGGAGTTAAGGAATTCTCCCTTTCCAATTCCTCATCATGACATGGAGTTCCTCCTCCAGATCATAGCTAATCATTTTCTTGGATTTCTTACCAAGCATACACATACATATGTGTAATCATTCATTCTTGATATTTTCCAAAGATGTGATTCTTATGCTATAAAAAAAAATAGTTTAAGGTGAGGAATTTCCCTTTCATCCTCCATAATGGGTATTACAACCCATTACTCTTACTGAGATTCCACAACCCCTTCTATGCAATTCCTGCTTCTCATCCCAAGCATGAAGAATGTATTTCACACTTTCAACGACTACCTCTGGGGGACGACGAGGGTCAAGGGGGCTTGCCCCCTTGTGGCTTCTTTGCGCCACTCCAGGGTGGGTCGAGGGCAGTGCCCTCGTTTTTTTTTTGGTAAATATTTCCATTTCGCGCAATCTGGCACATAAGTTCCATGGCATTTTTCAACTTTCGGCACCTGAAAAATCTCCCTAGAAAACAGCTAAAGTCCCTGTTTCGGACCAACTCGTTCAATTCTTCCAACCTGTTGCAGAGCAACTCGCTGAGTTCTTTCGACCTATTGTGGAGCAACTCGCTGAGTTCTTCCGTCGAAAACACTTAGAATTTTTTTTTTGAGATTTTTCAGACCAACTCACCAAGTCCTTCCACCGTTGCGGACCAACTCGTCGAGTTCTTCTGGTCGAAAACTCAGCTTTTCCTCCCGATAACATCGGCACAAACTCACTAGTTCTTTCCGCCGTTTCGGAAAAAACTCGTCAATTATTTCGTCATTTCGGCAAAATATCACCTACTTTTTTTTCGTTGTTTCAGCGAAAACTCGCAAACGCTTTCCACCTTTTCGGACCAAAACTCTTAACTTTCTGCCGAAATGTTTCCTCCTTTTTCGGTGAACTTATAGATTTTCTGTCGATTCATTGTGGAACAACTTGCCAAGTTTTGTTGGAAACTTCGATGCAACTTAGAGAGATTCACCGAAACACATCGGCTCAACTCCATGAGACTCGCCAAAATAGTTAGGCAAAATACTTAGAAAAATTTTTGAAAATTTTTGAAATCTGTAAATTTTCTTAATGGTATGTGCAGAACAGGAAGCATACTTACCTCTGCATATTGCCTGATTTGGCCCATTAGGCCCAATGCTGCAACCATCGCTCTGATACCATTCTGTCACATACCCTCCCATCCATCCAAGGCAAGGAAGGGCACATCATACCAATCTATGGGGCTTTTCATAAACTACTCAGCCCATTTATTATAACCATATGAATAAAACATTGTGTACAGATGCAACTCAATTGAATATGCAGAGCAGAAATATGTTGATGTATATGTAACTTAGGAATGTATTTCACATATATGCATATTGTATTCCTATAGAGATGTTATTATTCCTCTATACGGAAGTGTCGTCATTTATATTGTAAGTGTCGTAACTTATACTTGATGGGTTATTAGACCACCTTGTTGGGGTCGGCCCTGTATAAGTCATGTGGGTCAAAGGGTTATTAGACCACCCTATTGGGGGTCGTCCATGTGGGTCAAAGGGTTATTAGACCACCCTAGTGGGGGTCGACCCAGTCAGCATTATGTTAAGTGGTTAAGTTGAGGCCAACCTAGTTGAGTAAAGGTCAAGTCAAGTTAGTGTATAAATAGAGAGTGTGTCTCTCTCATTTTACACATTCTATTCTCTCACTCACACTTGGGAGAGTGGCGCACTTGTGGAGGAGGAGGCTCTGCTTCTAGGAGAAGACTATCTCTTGTATTCTGGTTGTATCATTGCTCTATCTATCTCTAAGGAAGTTATTGGGGTTTTTCACCTTTATGGTTTTCCCCAAGTAAACTCTGTGTCTCTTGTGTGCTTGCATTATTGTGTCCATGATTGATATGTTGTAGATTTGCTGTACATGTTGTTCTCTCAGTTAAGATCCTAGATCAGATTGAAGTAAATTCTAAAAATTTAACATGGTATCAGAGCTAGCCTGAAAGAATGCATGATATGGCATGTATGACACTTGTTGCACTTACGATGCTAGGGCTTGATATAGAAAACACCAGTCATCGTAGAACTTTCGCTATAAATCCGTTTTGGCGAAGTTTTTGGATCTAAAACCTTTACAGGTGGAATATTAAATCCCCATTTACCTTATGTCCAAAGGAAACCCTCTAATTCGTTGTACTTTGTGATTTATGATCTGTACAATATAGGGTTTCTGCCTCTTCCAGATCTGAGTCAAAATCAGGTGACCTTGGGAAAAAGGTCATAACTTGGGCTAGGAAGCTCCAAATGAAATTTTGTAAAAAGTGAAAGGTAGTAAACAGACTGTACTATCTCAGGAAAATAGTTACAAGGCTGAAGTTGAACTAGTGACACGTGTCACGCTGTTCAAGTTCGCTCTCCTGTATTATCCCATAAACAGGTCACGTTGCGACACTTGGCATAACTCTCTTTCAGAGAATCCAATTGAGGTCAGACCTATGGGGATGGAAATATAACAGGTCGTGCTATCGCAAGAAAATTGCTTAGAGGCCGAAGTTGAAACAGTGACACGTGGCACTCCGTACAAGTTCGCTCTCCTGTATTATCCCAAACACAGGTCACGTTGCGACACTTGGCATAACTCTCTCTCAGAAAATCCAATTGAGGTCAGACCTGTCAAGATGGAAAGATAACCGGTCGGGTTATCTCAAAAAAAAATTTCAAACCCTGTGGATCAAAAATTTTGGAGTTACACCAGAAATAATCAGGTACATATTTCTGTCAAAACAGAATTATTTTTTAGTACCTTCATTCATGGCTTCCGGAATTTAGGGCTTCGAAAGAAATTTGGAATTTTTGTAAACGGAGACCATGGATGGATGCTACTCATCAAAATCGAAATTTAGAGACCAAGATCAGATTTTTTTCTTGGGTAGAAGGCTGGGCTTGATCAAACCCCGGTTCGGGACATTGATCGGAAAGATGGAAAATTAGGGCTTCTATAAAAATTGGAATTTTGGAAATCTATGACCACGGCTGGAAGCGCCTCAGAAAAATTGAAGCTTAGAGTTTTGAATCAAATCTTTTGGTTGGGTGAAGCTCCAGGAAACTCAAACCCTAATTCAGGGTCCTCCCTAGTGAATCCAGAAATCTAAAAGGCAATTTTGAGGGGTGAAACTTTGTAGTTTTCAAATTTTGAATATACCAACTTGATTAGCTCATCAAGGCGCATATTTCTATCCTTTCAGAAGTTTGAAATTCAAAGTTTGAATTTTTGGGGTTTCTTTGAAAAACCCTAATCCAGCTACAGGTCCAGTTCTTGCAAATCAAGTGGATTGGGTTGATCCTAGAAGAAGATGGATTGGTCACCTGCATAAGTGAAGAAGTTCCTGTCTCAGAGGGAGATGAGGCTAAGGCCTTCCATAAGAAGATTACAAGCAATCTTGACAAGTATGGCTTACAGGTATGTTTCATGGTTAAGTTTATCATATGTTTGTCTTCATATCATTACAGTACAATCTTGATTAATTACTGGACTTGTCGTATCACCTTAATAGAAGATATTCATTGATTAAGGTTTTGACACTTATGATTATACTAATGCATTGTGATGTTGTATGAGGTTTATGTTGTTTGCTAACACAAAAGGTACACCAAGAAAGTCAAATCATGTTCTACTTCAAGAACATATGCTCATGGTGACATGAAGACAAAGATTCATCCATTGACATGCATCACATAGAAGATCTACTTTCGAGGTATGTATAACTTGGTTCTACAATGGTTAACTTATGAGACATGCAGGTTACTAGCACAAGTCACTGAAGAGAACCAGAAGACATTATGCGGGTATGTTAGACATAACTAGCTAGCATGCTAATCTAGGTATGTTTTTCCTATATCAAGCTAGAATCCTACCTTGTGTTAGGATCTTATACTGTTGTGTTGTTGATAATGATTATTCATGAAGTCATAGGTTTGAATAATCATCGTTGTATGCATATTATGTTTCTTAACATAATTGATGATATGACTAACCAGAAGAATCATGAAGGTATAGGTTTGAATAATCACGGGTTTTATGCATATTATATCTCTTATCTTGATTAATGATTCAACTAACCAGAAGAGTCCTATGATCAAATAAGAATCTGTATGAGTAAAAGAAGACTTCCCTGAAACCTTGAATACTAATGTTTATTATCTGTGAATGATCATGAATATACATGTTTAAGATTATTGTGTTTTGATAGTATTAAGATTATACTAATAAATGTGTGATTATGTATGAGACCTCAAGGATAACACAATGATGATACTAATAAGCATGCATAGTGATTAAGGATGGATGTAAGTTCAAGGACATGTAATCCAGGAAGCAAAGATCAAGAGGGAGCACACTCTAGTTGTTCCTGCAAGAAAGCAAAGGAGCACACTTCAGTAGTTTCTGCAAGGATGCAGATATTCAGAGGGAGTTGACCACTTCTCACAATCCACATAAGAATGGAGTTGCAGAAAAGAAGCAAAGACTGAGAGGGAGTCAACACAACAAAAAAACAAAGATAAGTATTTGAATTGTCATTACTTGCATATTTTATTGTTTAAATAATACTGTTCAATAATGTATATACTGATGTTCCTAGAATTAGGTTGTGTATTATGCATATTAGAATAGTTGCATTGATGAACAATATACTACTAATATGCATGGGTAAGTGGCCTATGGCATTGTACAACATTCCATTGCTACTTATCTAGAATGAAACCTCTTTGCTGACATGTTGGGAGTTGTGCACACTCTTAACAATGTTCTGGTAGAGATTGGAAGGCATCTAGAAAGTTACGGGATATGGATAAATGTTGTATTGAAGCATTGGCTAAGATAATTGCATGACTATATGACATATTTCAATATGTGTAAGAATTTGTTCTAAAAACTATGAGATGTTTTCTAATCATGCAATTTAACTTGTTGTGTAGGAAAAATCATATGCCATCACCTACAAAAGAAGAACTACAACATTTGTTCAGCAACAAAATTATCTATTGAAGATATTGAAGTTCCCAGGATATGGGAAGAATGCCATGATCCATCGATCATGAAGAATGATGTTTGGGATGTAGTCCCAAGACCTAAAGGGAAGTTTGTTATGACTTCCATATGGATCTATCAAGATCAAGCATGCTGCAGATGACAGCATAGAGAAATATAAAAGTGATGAAATAGAAGATACACCAGATGGATTTCAAGACAGCTTTCTTGAATGGTGTAGTTGAAGAAGAAGTGTATGTGGAGCAGCCACTTGGTTCTGAGACACATGATAGGGAGTCATATATGTGCAGAACTTGGGTATGATGCACCACTTTCTAGGTATGGAGGTGTGGCAGAGTGCAGATGGAATCTTCCTTGGACAAGGGAAGTATGCAGTAGAGATCCTGAAGAGGTTCGGGATGATGGACTGCGAGGCTATGGCATCGAACTTGAAGCTTCTGTGTGATGCTTCATCTAAACCAGTTGATGTCACTATGTATCGTTAGATGATTGGGTCCTTGATGTACCTGACGAACATGAGACCAGATATTTGCTTTGCAGTGAACACATTGAGCCAGTTCTTGACAGATCCGAGGAGTGTTCACCTGGTTGTTGTAAAGCATATTCTGAGGTACCTGAAAGGTACAGTGGATTATGGGCTCAAGTATGAAGCGAATCAAAAGTTTAACCTGCAGGGTTATGTTGATTTAGATTGGGCAGGCAGTGTTGCAGATAGGAAGAGCACATCTGGGTGTTGCTTCAGTATGGGATTAGGTGTGATCTCTTAGTTTAGCAGGAAGCAGTCCTGCATAGCACTGAGTACAGCTGAGGCAGAGTATGTTATGGCCTGTTCAGCCAGTTGTGAGGCAGTATGGATACGGAAGCTACTGTCTAAGTTATTTGATCTCCCATTGGATGCTACTGGTATCTTTTGTGATAACCAGAGTTGTGTGAAGCTGTCCGAGAACCCAGTGTTTCATGACAGGTCGAAACACATAGAGATCAAATATCACTATATCAGGGATATGGTGAAAAGAGGAGCTGTGAAGCTCCTATACATTGCGACAGACGAGCAGATTGCAAATGTGCTGACGAAGCCACTAGCTAGGGTGGAGTTCGAGTACTTCAGGGAGAGGCTTGGTGTTCTTCAAATTGATGACACTTCGAGGAAGAAGTGATGGACACATTTGCAGAAGCCATTCCAAGCATGTTGGAAGGAGGATCCTTCACATGGCTATGGATGTAAGCGTTGGATGATGAGCATCAGGACGATGCTCCAGTTACTGCTCTGTATACGCATCATGTTGGATGCTGGATATGATCAGTTGGATCATTTATATATGTACGCATAATGTTGGATGTTGGATATGATCAGTTGGATCATTTATATGTATATGTATGTACGCATCATGTTGGATGCTGGATATGATTGGTTGGATCATTTGTATGTATTTTGTATATGCATCATGTTGGATGCTTGGACCATGTATCTGTATATGTATCAGGTGGATACATTGTATGATCAGGTGGATCATGCATGGTGATATGTATCATGTATTTGTATTTGTATAAGGTGGATACACTATATGATCAGGTGGATCATGTATGATGATATGTATCAGGTAGATACTTTGTATGCATCAGGTAGATGCATTGTATGATCAGGTGGATCATGTATGGTGATATGTATCATGTATTTGTATTTGTATTTGTATCAAGTGGATACACTGTATGATCAGGTGGATCATGTATGATGATATGTATCGGTAGATACTTGGTATGCATCAGGTAGATGCATGGTATGATCAGGATGACCATGGATGATGAGCTTCAAGATGTTGCTCCAGATGACATGCAGCAGGATGTTGCAGTGATGATGATCAGGATGATCATGTGTACATCAGGATGATGTATGGTGAGTATCAGGTTGATACTCTGTGGCTGTGGAACATGTTGTGCAGATAAGCATGTAATTTGTGCCCTGGGAGATTTGCAGATAGTCTTTCGAGGTTTTGCCTATGGCATGTAATTTGTACCCTGGGATATCTGGAAAATGCTCTTTTGAGGTTTTGCTTGGGAGGACATATAATTTGTGCCCTGGGAGATTTGCAGATAGTCTTTCGAGGTTTTTCCTATGGCATGTAATTTGTGCCCTGGGATATCTGGCAGATTCTCTTTCGAGGTTTTGTCCTATGGCATGTAATTTGTGCCCTGGGAGATCCGATAGGTTGAGCCGTGTGCTCGTAATCAGTCCTAGGATGCTCTTTCGAGGTTTTTCCATGACCACATGTAATTTGTGCCCTGGGAGATCCGATAGGTTGATCCTTGTGCTCGTAATCAGTCCTGGGATGCTCTTTCAAGGTTTTGTGGTGACCACATGTAATTTGTGCCCTAGGAGATCCGATAGGTTGAGCCTTGTGCTCGTAATCAGTCTTTGGATTCTCTTTCGAGGTTTTTTGGTGGGGTTACATGTAATAAGTCCCGGAGATTTGGACAGGATGAAAAAGGCCTCAGATGCTCTTTAGGGTTCTTGCTAGTCACGAGACTCTTTTAAGGTTTTGTGACGCACGTAATAAGTCCTGAGATTTCCACAGTATGGCCAGTGATGACGAAGACCTGCAGGTGGTGGGCCTACATCCAGTATGAAAAAGGATTGGCTCTGTAGAACTTTCTATGACGAGTAGATTCAGAGATTGATTGAGATAGCAGTAGCAGTGACGATGATCCAGAGAAGATGACTTGTGCTAGAAGACCTGTGTCGAGAAATACCTTCCTAGTTAAGAGGGAGTGTTGATGTATATGTAACTTCGGAATGTATTTCACATATATGCATATTGTATTCCTATAGAGATGTTCTTATTCCTCTATATGGAAGTGTCGTCATTTATATTGTAAGTGTCGTAACTTATACTTGATGGGTTATTAGACCACCTTGTTGGGTTCGGCCCTGTATAAGTCATGTGGGTCAAAGGGTTATTAGAACACCCTATTGGGGGTCATACATGTGGGTCAAAGGGTTATTAGACCACCCTAGTGGGGGTCGGCCCAGTCAACATTATGTTAAGTGGTTAAGTTGAGGCCGACCTAGTTGAGTAAAGGTCAAGTCAAGTTAGTGTATAAATAGAGAGTGTGTCTCTCTCATTTTACACATTCTATTCTCTCACTCACACTTGGGAGAGTGGTGCACTTGTGGAGGAGGAGACTCTGCTACTAGGAGAAGACTATCTCTTGTATTCTGGTTGTATCATTTCTCTATCTATCTCTGAGGAAGTTATTGGGGTTTTTCACCTTTATGGTTTTCCCCAAGTAAACTCTGTGTCTCTTGTGTGCTTGCATTATTGTGTCCATGATTGATATGCTGTAGATTTTCTATACATGTTGTTCTCTCAGTTAAGATCCTAGATTAGATTGAAGTAAATTCTGAAAATTTAACAAAATAAACAAATCATCCACACACATTACATGAGTGTCATTCAAATTAACACAATCAACAAATTAATACATTTGCAGAAGTAATTATACATAAGAAAATACTCATCTTGATGTAATGTTGTCCCCAAACAACTAGCTATGTAGCTGCAATGTTCCACCCAACCATAGGTCTCTGCCCAGCTTGTATTCTTTCAGCACTCAGAGACCACCCCCGAGCTGGGCATGATTTATACAAGGAAAAGGGGACATTCAAGCTCACACACAGCCAATTAATCATTTCTTCTCAGCCAAGCCAGTCCATAGCTGGGTTTATCAGGCTACATTTGAACCCTGGATGCTTGCACTCAAGCTCAAGCCAAAACAATGGATACCCATCTCAACCCCAACATTTTCTCACACACAAAAACTCAAAAACTGGGCATGGATACACATTTCCATTCATGGGGTTTACAAACAAGATAGCCATGGGTTTTCCCCAAATTGTGGCTCACCCAAAACGAACTGTGGGAAGGGAAATGCATCCACAGGGAGGAAAAACGTTTTCTCCCCAACTCTCTAAGCATTTAACAACAAAAACGGTCTCTATGGAACCCTAGTTCCATTCCCCTTCTTCCCCACTGGTATACAACACAAAAATGCCCTTCTCCCAGCTGATATTGAAGGAAAACACAAACACCCATGGCTGGAAAACACCCTGGTAGCTCCCAACTCGTGAGGGAGGAAGACTCGTTGATGGATAATGGCTTAGAAAGCAATTCATGGTTGTTTTCTTGCCCAAGAAGCAAAACACGTTTTTCCATGAAGGGTGGCTTTCCCATACTCGAATTTGGATAGCCATACCTCTCATTCCCCAAGGCATTAACTACCTCAACCAACTCTTGGGAGAAATCAATGATTGGGTACAAAAGTCAACATGGGCAGTTGAGGGTTTGTTGGGTTCTCTCATTGACACTTAACTTGACTTGATTGGCTCCAAGGGTTTGAATGTTTTCCCTCCCAATTCCTTGTAAAATCATGCCCCCGTCTCTTGTTGCATTGCATAGCTAGTTGTGGGTATTTTATTAAAATGCATATTTACATGGTATTCATAATTCCATTGTGCCTGGATAGCACGTAAACCATATGCATCAATAAATCGATGGCGGGGCCTTGGCCTTGAGCCCCTCACCATGATATTATAACAATATTACATCATTTACATTTGAATATAATGGGGTCAAAATGGGGATATTACACGTATTCATGTGGATGAAAGTTCATTTTCAGGACTTGAAGGTAAGTTTCCCAAATGCACTATTGATTTCCATTGTAATAAGATAATCAAAGAATTTTTTGAATCCAAAACCGATGCAGCAAAATGTCAATTGTTTCTAGATTTGTTAAAATCACATTGTTTAGATCATGTTAGGAGAATTTTGGGCATAAAGGTAGTTAGGATTTCAGAGGCCAACAATCATGTTGTTAGAAATCTACAGTCCGCATTTAATTTGATTGGAAAAACTTCTTGTACAAAATATTTTAATGTGGCCAGTCGTGTATTGTCGGAATCGGTTGTAGACAAATCGACAAGGCAACGTTGCCTACTGTCACACACATGTAAAATATTTAAAGTAGATAGAAAGACTCTTCAAAAGTATTCCTCTATTAGAGAAAAACTTGAGACCCTAGGCCAAAAATATTGTTGGGCCTTTGTTGTTAGGCTACCTCGTTCGGACATGAAGCTTATTGATGATGTTAAAGAACTAGTACAAACGTTTTGGCATGATAACATTAGGCCGTCATCGAATCAAAGAGATGTGTTAAAGTTGAGAAAAAGTGTTAAGGGGTGTGAACCCCATGTCAAGCACTTCCTTGACACGACACAAACATAAATCTATGAGAGGTTAAAGAATGAGCACACACAATTGAACTTCAGCCAAAGGTCCTTTGAAAAATGCAAACCCTGGTATGTTAGAATTTGCATTGACCGCAACACATGTTGTTGTAGATACCATGTAGAATTTGAGTACTATTATGATACATATAGACATATATTTTTTTATTTGCATACTAACATTGTGCAGGATTGCCCATCTTTACAACCAGCGAATGCATCCAGAGAATTTATACATAGCATAATGTGTCCAAGACCTGAAGGACAAAAATATTATAAAATATCATGTTTATAAGGGACATGTTCCAGGTGCAGTGGAATTTATACTGTACATGTTTGCATACTTTCATACTATACATGTTGAATTTATACATATATATTCAGATTGCAAATGTCACATTGTATTAATGCCCTTGGTTTTGTGGCACTAGGTACAAATTTGCGATTCCATGAAGGAATTCTACCAAAATACTGAGTAGTATGTACAACGTGTCCATGTAGCACGATGGCAGGATGAACAGTACAGACAGTGCAGGCACACCTTTCCCAATGGCACAATATTGTCGGTTGTGGAGTTTGCTGAAAACTACAACTTGCAGCCACAAAATGAGATTCAAAGTCAATACTACCATTCAGACCAAGTTAGCATAATGGTCCATATCACGTATAGGAACGCGCCAGTGTTAGGAACCCATGCCAACCCTTCTCCTTACTTTGTTAGTATATTGTTGTTGGATGCATATGCCTTGTAAGTCATCTTGTCGTATTATATGTTGATCCATAGTTTGTATTAGCCCATAGTATTGATCCATAGTATTGGACGCATATGCTTTGTAAGTCATCCTGTAGTATTATATGTCCAATGGTATTGATCCATAGTATTGGCGCCTAGAATTAGTATATAAGTTTGTGTTGAGGACAATGAAGGTACCGTGAAGTTATTTGTATTGAGATTTCTCAAAGGAGGTTGCCCCCTCAAAGTGGCCCGTGATCAATAAAAATATTATGTGATCTGATATATCGTGTATTTCATCAATTAATTTTTGCAGGTTCTTCACATATGGTATTAGAGCACTTTCTTGGGCTCATTGGGTGAAATTTCTGTCAATTTTTTTTCCGCATCTATTGCAGGTTTGGATATGGGAATAATCCCTATCCACTTAACTTTACTTGGGAATAATCCCTAAAACTCATTGTGAGGAGTACCACAGGAACTCCGAAGTAGCTGACCTATTGAGAGGACCTGCCAGCGAAAAGGGAAATGACCCCTACCTGATTGACAAGTTCCCACCCATGAGGTAAACCAAGAGCCGTTGTTTGTGGCAAAGCAGTTATCAATTTTACTTGAGCCGTGGAGTGAGGGGTACTGCTCTAATATGAAAGTCGTCAGACAACATTGGTGGCCGAGTGAATCCCATGAACCGTTAGGAAGACAAGCATACCTGGGGTCCATATCTATTTTCAGCTGATAAATCGCAGATTACATCTATCCATAACTGTTTCCGATCACTTCCGCGTCATTGCAGATCCATCTGTTGCTGATCACTTCCGCGCCGTTGCAGATCTATTCCGAAAAAAGAAAAAAAAATCCTATTTTTTCGCCATATCTCCCTTGTTTTAGCTCCATTCCCCTTGAAGCTTCACTGACACCCCTGCAATCCCATTCTGCATATTTCTTTCCTGAGGACCCTATCGCAAATTCCATTTCCCAAAGCCAGAAATCTCACATTTGTCTATTTTTAGAGTTTGCCATAACTTCTTCGGTTTTCACCCAATCGCCTTCAAATTTTTCCACAGTGTTCATTTCCTATTTCTGCTTCTTTGTCCCTCTCTGAAAATTTTTCAAATTCTTTCACCCCTCTTCTGAAATCCTCATTTTTTGCTTCCCTATCCATTCGAACGTGTCCAAAACCTAGTCAAACCCAAATTCCCCATCAGAGCTTTTCCCAAATCCAAATTGTCCTTTACTAAAACAGTTTTTGTTTTTGTTTTTTTACCCGTTCAAAAAAAAAAACAAAAACTCCTGGTTATGGTTGTCACCCGTGCAGGAGCAAAAACCATGGAGAAAGAACTTGCAGCCCTCAAAACCAAACTCTAGGATCTGGATGAAAAATTTCTCGGCCTCCATCTTGAGCATTCATCCATGACCAATAAACGACAGTCAGAGTCTTCTGCAGACACTGGGTTCTCTTCTTCCAGCAATTTTCGTGGTTCGAAGCTTGATTTTCCTCGCTGCAATGGTACTGATCCGACTGGATGGATCTATCAGGAAGAACAATATTTTAGTCTGCATAATACTTTTGATGTCAACAAAGTTCCACTTGCATCCTTTCATTTGGAAGATGAAGCTCTTCAATGGTAGTGTTGGTACATCAAGGCTCATGAAGAGCCAAAATGGCCAGATTTTTTCCATCTCCTTTTGCAATGATTTGGTCCTAGTGCTTTTGATGACTTCACAGGAGCCCTCACTAAACTTCACCAAATTGGCACTGTGAGAGAGTATCAAACAGAATTTGAGAAACTGGCCAATCACACAGAAGGATTGCCTGATGAATTCTACAAGAGTTTTTTTCTCAATGGTCTAAAGGATGCAATCCGATCTGAGGTAAAAATGTTATGTCCCAACACAATGATGGAAGCCCTGGGGTTGCCTAAGTTTGCAGAGGACAAGATCACAGCCCAACAACGCTCCAAACCCACTTTTGTTCCCTTTAGAATTATGGGTTCCCAATGACCTCCCATCCCACAAGCTCCTCGACCAACTCATATCAATCATTTTTTTGAAACAAAGATGCGGGCACACAGAGAAAAAGGGATTTGTTATAATTGTGATGAGAAATTCACTCGGGGACATAGATGTTTTGAGAAAAATCTCTATCTCTTGGATGTGGATTCTCCGTTTTCCTCTGAAATTGGTGAAGAAGCTCCAGATACAATAGATGACCAAGTCAACATTCAGGATCCGCCTATTGACCTTCCGTCTCAGGATGACCACCCAAATATATCTTTCCATGCTTTAGCCGGAGTCACCACCCCCCAAACAATGCAGGTCAGGGGTTACTTCAAGAAGCTTCCTTTTATAATACTCATTGATTTTGGTAGCACTCATAACTTCATTGACCCTCGGATCGCCAAACAGGCTGATTGTTTTGCCCATCCTTGCTCCAACTTTGAAGTCATGGTTTCCAATGGGGGCACCTTACCTTGCAAAGGGAAGTGTCGCAATGTGCGTATCTCTATGGGATATTATAACATGTTCTCTGACATGTTTTCCTTAGCCTTAGGCGGATGTGATGTGGTTTTGGGTGCTCAATGGCTACACACACTTGGCCCCATCTTATGGGATTTTGCTGAACTTTGGATGCAATTTTCAACCAATGGAAAAAAACACACATTGAAAGAATTACAATTAGGGTCTCTCAGCATCATTAGTTCGCATCACATGGAGAATATCCTTAAGAATAATTCACATGGTGTCATCGCTTAGATCCATTCCATTCAGATGCAACCATCATCGGTCTCCACTACTCCTTTGGATCTACAACAAATTCTGGATAGATACATAGGTGTCTTTGCTTAACTAGTGGGATTGCCACCTTCAAGGCCAGAGGAACATCATATTCATCGCCTTCATGGAAGCGTTCCTTCCAACATCAGGCCCTATCGCTACCCATTTCACCAAAAAATAGAGATTGAAATGCTCATTTGGGACTCACTGAAGCAAGGTATTATTCACCCTAGTACTAGTTCCTTTTCTTCACAAGTTCTTCTTGTCCAAAAAAAGATGGGTCATGGCGCCTCTGCATTGACTTCTGAGCACTTAATCACCTCACAATCAAGGATAAGTTTCCAATTCATGTTGTTGATGAGCTTCATAGTGCTCAATTTTTCTCCAAGTTGGATCTTTGTTCGGGGTATCATCAAATTCGTGTTCATGAGGATGATATCCCTAAAACATCTTTCCTCACACATGATGGCCAATATGAGTTTTTGATCATGCCCTTTGGCCTCACAAATGCTCCTTCCACGTTTCGGGCATTGATGAATAAAATATTCCGAGCCTATTTGCGGAAATTCATTCTGGTCTTCTTTGATGATATCCTCATCTACAGTAAAACATGGGCTAAACATCTCCAACATCTGGATCTTGCAATGCAAATTCTCTCCAACCATCATCTCCACTCCAAACAGTCTAAATATGTTTTGGACAGAAGGAAATAAAGTATCTCGGGCACATTATTTCAGCACAAGGGGTTTCCGTGGATCCTACCAAAATAGCTGCCACGAACAATTGGCCACCTCCTCAGATACTCAAGAGCCTTCATAGTTTTTTGGGATTGACAAACTACTACCGCAACTTTGTCAAGGCTTATGGGAATATTGAAACTCCATTAACTGCTCTATTGAAAAATGATGCTTTTACATGGACACATGCTACTAAGTGTGCATTTGACAAACTGGAACAAGCTATGTGTACTACACATGTTCTAGCTATGCCCGATTTTTCCAAGTCCTTCACTATTAAGAGTGATGCTTGCAGAAATGGACTTGGTGTTTTTCTCCTTCAAGATGAACATCCCATTGTGTTCAACAGCAGAGCCATTTCAGGTAAGAATTAGCTGCCTCTACCTATGAGAAGGAAATGATGGCTATTTTGCATGCAGTACAGAAGTGGCGACCATACCTATTAGGGAATCATTTCTGCATCAAGACTGATCACCAGAGTCTGAAATATTTCCTGGAACAACGTGTAACCTCCCCAACACAAAAGAAATGGGTTAGCAAACTCATGGGTTATGACTATGAGATCACTTACAAGAAGGGTAAGGACAATATTGCGACAGATGCTCTTTCTTGCACATTTGATGCCCAAGTTTCTCTTTCAGCTATTTATATGCCTGTTCCAAATTGGTTGCAATCTGTTCAATATGGATGGTTCTTCCCTGAGATACAAGGGTCAGCTGGTGCTTCTCAAGAGCACATATCTTCAACAAGATGTCTTTTATGAAATCCATGCTTCTCCATCGGCAGGGCACTCTGGGTTACTCAAAACGTATGAGCGGGAACAACATAACTTATTTTGGAATGGAATGAAAAGGAAAATTCAACAGATGGTGGTTGAATGTGATACCTTCCAGCGCAATAAGGGTGAAACGACACTCCTTCCGGGATTGCTCGAACCCTTTCTTATTCCTACAACGGATTTGGACAGATATTTCTATGGATTTCATTAAAAGGATCCCTAAATCTGGAGGGAAGACAGTGATTTTGGTTGTGGTTGATCACCTCTCCAAATATAGTCATTTTTGTGCCCTCAATCATCCCTATACAACCTCCTCAATTGCACAAATTTTCTTGGACCAAATCTTTCATCTTCATGGA